>APFE030609248.1:0-11788 GCA_000404065.3 Pinus taeda | reverse complement strand
TCATATGCAACTCCCCTCCTCGAGCTATAATCTTGTGAGGGGGGGTTTTGTGTTAACTGAGTAGAGTTGAATGAGCATCATTGGTCACAAGGAGTGGTAAAAACACTGAAGAAGGAGTCGGACGAAGTGTGCCTGTAGACAAATAAGAAGTAGTGGGAAGACAAGCACCACTCAGAGGGAGGTGAACCGTGAAGCCACGACAGTGCGTCTAGCCGCACCAATGAGTGACTGGGGACGAGTCACGATGATTGTGTTGGGGGACTGTTGGGTAGCGGAGGTCCCGTGTAACAGTTTTGAGTTTGAAAGCCTTTGTAAACCTCCAAAATATGTAGAATGTGAGTCAAAGGGTTGTCTGCCTAAAAAATAATATAAAATAATAGGAAGTAAGTTGATTCTGCAGACCATAGATAGGTATAAATAGAGCGTGGCTCTATGAGGGAAAGGCAGTTCCTTCTAGGTTTAATCTTGGATCTGAATTGTAATGCGTTTTTGAAGGAAGGACTATGAAAGCATCTGTCAGTCCAAGTTGGGGTTTGGGTAGTGGATAGAGGCTCTACAGCTGTGTATGCAAGGGCCTGGAAGAGTCCACAGCTGTGAGCACAGACCCCTGCAGCTGAGTGCACGGGGTGGATTTGGATGTATTGGTGATAAGTGGAAATAAAGATAAGTTTCTTCTACAAATTCTCTGTTACAATTTGAGCTATCACGAATGTAAGTGTATGAATGATGGATATAGCTATTTAATCTATGTGCATGTGCTTATGTTATAGATATGTGTGAATCTAAGTGTATTATAAGTACGTGAACTAGCCAAATCTATTTAAAGTTTTCTTAAAGACCCCTCTTAATAGATCTGAGCTACCATAATTCATCCAATAGATTAGATCTATAGAATAGACGCTATTAGACAATGAGAGGTATTCGGGATATGCATGAATACAATGCAGTGTAGAGTTGTAGAATGGAGTGAAAAACCTCCAAACCACATCTAGACATCCCAAGGGTGTGGAAACTTCGTTCTAGCACCCTCCCTTGCTACCTCGAGAGAGACCTCAGTCTATGCTTCGCGGGCTATTGCCGAAAGGGCCGGTAGCTATAGGATTTGCTTGGCTAAATAATTCTTTTGAACGTGGGTCAAGCCCATATAAGCCAACACTCATGTAGCCTCATGGCAATCTCTAGCGCTTCTACCTAAGTTGTTATCTTTTGTTGTGATAGCGAAGCTAAACACCACTCACGATGTTTTCCTTATGTTAGATTCATATTAGCTTCACGAATCATACACTTTAGCCTTTGATCTAGCTCCCTAGGAGTCTCGCCTAGTAGCATCATGATCTCTTTGAATTGAATGATCGAATGTGCTTCAAACTTTGGCCTCCTAAATTATTTATTTAGCGTTGTTTGGATATCATTGATTCGTGAATTTGGATTATCATTGGAATGCTTAATATACCAGGTCAGCGCATGGTCTTGTAGGGAGCTAACGAGTGTTTCTTTCTTTATATTGTCATCTGTAACTCCTTTCACTTCCCATACAACCCTTACCATGAACTAGAATTGGTTTGGATCCTCATTTCCCAAACCTTTGAACACAGGCAACTTCACTATGCTTTCCATATTGAATAGTGATGGTGGTGGAGAGGGTATGGCTGAAGATGGAGGTGATGGTGGTGAAGCTAGTGGTGGTGTTGGTGGAGGTGGTATTCACAGAATTCCTTGCCTTATCAGATGGATCGCACTTCACAGTGAAACCTTCGCGAGCTCTTCCTCGTCCCCTCATGGAGGTTAAATCAAGGGGCTAGTTTCTAGTCTCTTATTTCCTTCATTCCTGTAATATTTTCCACTCCACATAGCCCTAAACATCAAGGTAACTTCATAACCCTCTTTTCGCACAATATCATTTTAATCCAAGTATTCAAAGACTTTACATACTTATCTTGTGGTCCTTTGAGAAAGCATCACTCTGCCTCACTGTAGCTAACTGAGGTGTCAACTGTGAACTCAGTAACAAATCCTCCTATAATATGATAGAGTAAATGATCAATGGTGCGTGTGATCTTATCCTCCGATGCTTCCAACCTTCACACTAACTCTAGGATCCACACAATAGTACTGTCAAGTTTCCACCTTCCTTGGCTATCTGCCAGTTTCGAGATCTACTCATAGTAGGGAAGGACGTGAAGAATATTTCATGGATCTTTGTGTATAGGTAGTAGTTTAACCACTGTTCTTTTGACAATCGTGGGTTCCTGTTCTCCTACACCATGAACTCGTGAATTCTTTTGTCCAACCAGCCTTCAATTTCTTTCTTAGTTGGATTCCAATGATACGACATTAGACATCTCTATGTAGATTCCCGTCCTGGTAATGGAACCATTTGTTGGCTTATGGGGGTCTAACCCAAGTTTAGATTTATTTAGCCAAACAAATCCCTACACTACTGGCCCTTTCAGCATCAGCTTGTGAAGTGCGGACTAAAGTATCACTCAAAGCAGCATGGGGGGATGTTGGAACCAAGTTTATGCACCCTTGAGATGTTTGTGATGTTAGTTTAGTCCAACTATGTCTGCCTTCGTGTAGGTTGTTTCACGTACTGTTCTAACCTTCAATACCTTCGCGATATGTTATAATCATGTTTTGCATAGCCCTAACCAGGGGTTGAGATACCTTCGTGCTACTATGGCAGCAACCTACGATATTTCCCCAAACTATACTGTGTATCTTACTTATCTTCTTAACAAACCTCACTTATATTCGCGTAAATAGTTATTATATCTTAGATTCACTTAATCAACACAATTATACACATTTTCGCATCATATAAGAATTAAAAGTGAAATTTATATCCAATGTAACAAATGCATAAAATAGGTAATAAATACACAGAAATGATAGGAAACTTCTCTTTATTAATACTTCCAAATATTACAGACTCATATCACCCTGCGTTCTCAGCTGCCATGCACTGAGCTACGGACTATTAGGCCTTTGCGCACTCAGCTGCAGAGCCTTCTCCTACTCTATGACCCAAAACTAGACTTTTCTCCTTAGATCTATATCACATACATCATTGATTCTTCCATTATCTTTAGGTTAGATGTCTTAACTACTTAGAGCCTCGCTCTATTTATACAATCCCATGGTCTGTGGACCATGGGTAGATCTCTATAGCCAATGTTATAATAACAAAATTAAGGGTGGACAATCCTATGACCCTTTTACAAACTACACACTCTGTGCCCACAAAATGCGAAGTCTTTACATTGGAATTACAATCTTTGACCAAAATATGGGCTCTAAGCCCCAAAAATTCCCTTGGGGATCTGTGCCAAACAAAGGTACGATTAATAGAAAAGTATGATGGAAGAAATGATCTGCATGATCATTTGGAAAAATGGGCTGAAGTGTATGGAGCAAAGCCCCAACCGGAATGGATCCATCTGTTTTGTCAAACCTTGGATGTTATACCAATGAATTCGTACTTGGAGACAGAACTCTGCCATGGCACCAAAGAATGGGATATTTTGTGCCAATAATTTTTTACAACTTTCAGTTTTGAGGATGGATTTGAATCTATTAATGAAGTGTTGCAAGAGGTTAGGACCCAAATCTTCAGGACACTGCAGGATCCTCTAGATTTAATTCAACCTAATTAGACTACCTAGCTAAGCCACGTGTTAGAGTGCTACAATGTAACATAGGAAGAAGAAGATGAAGACCCAAGGAAGAATAATATTCTAGAGATTGAAGGACACCACGAAGTTGAGGGACCTCAGCTAGAGAACTCAGACGTAACCGAGCTACTCAGAACCAGGTAGTTGAACATTGGCACAGAGGGAGAGCTGAAGTTTTCAAATATTGGGGATTACTGGGATGACACGACAGTAGATAAGGTCGTTGAAGTACTCCGCGAATATCAAGATTTGTTTCACATGAAGTTTTCAAATTTCAAGGGGATAATAGGGGACCTAGGCATCATGAAGATCACCCTAAAACTAGATGTGAAACCTATGAAGAAAAAACCTTACTGCCTCAATCTGAAGTACAAAGAAAGGATCTGCTTATAGTTAGGCAACATTCTCGTGGCAGAAATTATTGAACCAGTGGAATAATCTAATTGGGTGAGTCCAATAGTTGTTCAAGAATAGAAGCATGAGGAAGAAATAAGGATATGCATAGATCTTAGGAAGTTGAATGATGCCTGCATGCATGACCCCTTCCCAAATCCATTCATCAATGAGGTCCTGGATAATGTTGGTGGCCAAGAAGCATATTCGCTCACTCATGGATTCTCTAGGTACCATCAAATCAAGATCACGTTGAACGATAGAAGTAAGACGATCTTCGCGATTAAATTGGGATGCTTCCAGTATACGATGATGCCTTTTGGGCTGAAAAACGTGTTGGCGATCTTTTCGCACGTAGTCATCATGATGTTGGAGGTATACTTTGACAATTGGATACTGTTTGGATTGGTAAAGAGCGATATGGAAATTTTGCACTTGATGCTAGATACATGTCGGAGGTACCAGATCATGCCCAATCTAAAGAAATGTTTGTTTTGTGTCCCTTTTGGGATCTTGTTGGGCCATGTGGTATGTAGACAAGGCTTGATGATAGACCCAATGAAGATTGTGGTTATAATCAATTTGGAGGTGCCAAGGAGTGTAAAACAGCTACACGCAATGTTGAGGCATACGAGATACTATAGGAAATTCATCAAGAGCTATGCCCAGATCACCGCGCCGATGGAGAAACTGCTAAAGAATAATTACGTTTTGTTGGAATGAAGAATTCCAGAAGAGCTTGGATGTGCTAAAGGAGAAAATGGTCATCACTGTGATCCTAGTCTTCCCGGATTGGAAGAAGGAATTTCATGTCCATGTGGATGTGTAATGTATTGCGTTGGGAGCAGTAATGACACAGGCCAGTGAAGGGGACTTGGATCACCCTATATTTTTCGCAAGCAGGAAGTTGTCCAAAGCTGAGAAAAATTATTCCACGACAGAGCGCGAAGGACTAACTATGGTGTACATGCTCCAGAAGTTCAGGCATTATTTGTTGAGTAGACATTTTAAGATGTATACAGACCATTCTACACTGAAATACCTGGTCAACAAGCCTGTGTTGGGGGTGAAGATATGCAGGTGGTTGTTGTTGTCCCAAGAGTATGATTTTGAATTTATTTTGAAACTAGGAAGATTGAATGCAGGACCTGATCACCTATCATGCATTGAAACTAGTGAAGATCCTACTAATTTGGAGGAAGGACTACCTGACACGCATATCTTTGTAGTGTGCATTGTGGACAACCACTTTGAAGATATTATACACTTCTCGAAGACAGGTACAGCTCCGGAAGGATATAAAAGGCAACAGAAGAAGGAACTGGTGGTGTGCGCAAAAGACTTTTCTCTCATTGTACGGCACTTGTAGAAAATGGGAGAAGATGAAATATTGTGATGTTATGTGCCAGAGTTCGAATGAAACAACATCCTCGTTGAGGCTCATGCCAGAGCTGTAGGAGGTCATTACACAGGAAAAGAAACAACGCAAAAGATTCTACGCATTGGGTTGTGGTGGCCGACCTTGCATAAGCATTCAAAAGCGTATTGTAGGGCATGTGAAGCATGCCAAAGGACTCACAAACCTGCACATAGGGATGAGCTACCACTGAATCTGTAGATATTGTTACAACCCTTCAAGAACTGGGCGATTGAATTTGTAGGACCAATTCAGCCTCCAGGAAATAAGATGAGTGTGTGATACATCACAATCACAACTGAGTACTTAACCAGATGGGAAGAGGTAGAGCCTATGAAGGACTGTACAAGCATGAAAGCAACCAAATTCATCTTTGAGTATGTGCTAAGGAGGTTTGGTTGTCCAAAAATTTTAATGAGTGATCACAGTACAAAATTTCTTAATGAGACAATTAGTGCGATGACAAAGGAATTTTAGGTTTACTACTAGAAGAGCATGCCATACCATCCGCAAGCTAATGGGACTTTGGAATCATTTAATAAAATATTGGAGAGTGCATTCACAAAGTTTTGCAATGCTCAAAGAAATGGCTGGGATTTTCATGTGCCCGTGGTGCTATGTGCTTATAGAACCACTTGCAAGAAGTTGACTGGACAAATGCCATTAATACTAGTTTATGGCATGGAAGTTGTGATGCCGATGGAGTACATTGTACCTAGTTTGCGCATAACAGCATTCACAGGAATGCCAAATCATGGAGCCCTTGAGGAGAGGCTCGTGCAGCTAATAGAGCTTGAAGAAGATAGATTTCTAGCTGGATTCCATCAACAAGTTCAAAAGAAGCATGAAAAGGAATGGCACGATCATAACATCAAACTGTGCACCTTCATGGTAAATTATTTAGTTATATTATATGACAACAAGTTTGATCAGTTTCCAGGAAAATTTTGGATGCATGGGCTGGGGCCATATGTCATCAAGGCGTTTATCAATGGTGGAGTAGTTTAGATGGTAAAGTTGAATGCTGAAACATTCCCAAGGTGAGTGAATGGTAGCCGATTGAAGCCATACACCAGTGATCCAGATAGATGACTACATGGTGGAAGAATAGTCTTAGTGCTCCAGGAAGTTGAAAGGAGGTGCGGGACTATAAACTACACTACCTGGATTAGGGAGTTGCGCAATTAGGGAACTGTGTGGAATGGACGAATGTCACAGTGTCGGCAGAAACAAGCGGGGAGCTATGCTATCCAAGAAGGGACTGTGCAGGATAGCTGAAAAGTGACTGTTATGGTCACTGATCCTGACTTGACACTGGGAAAATGGCTAAATGGAGCGGGGGGGAAGAATTTAAGTTAGAATTTAAGGGTAAGATATGTGAATATCTGCCTCCAATCCATCATTTATGAACGAATTTTAGGGGGAACGGCCGGATTTGAATTCAAAAATGTTTATAAATTACAGGTGGTTGCACAGCAAAAAACACTTGGAATTTTGAGAATTGAGGTGTTGAGCTCTCAAGCCATATGAATTGTGAGTACTTTGAAGCTTTGATAGTGAGTTCAGCATTTGAGAAGTTGCCAAAGGAAACACAGGAGTTGTTGTCTAGTATCATGGCGGCGCCTGAAGAAACTACGATTGCTGGAGAAGCAATGGCCGCTGAGCTAACTTCCCCAGAAGTAGCAATGGTAGCTGAGGGAGTTGCCCTAGAGGTTACAAGTGTCGCAGTACTGGAAAAAGTGCCTAAATCACCAAGGTCGACTACGCCAAGGCCTACATCGACCAAAGAGATTTCAAAAACAAAGAAAGATAAGCAGAAAGTGCCATAGCCTATGCACGCATCACCTAGAAAGAACCCACATAAGGAAAAGCCCACCATGTAGCAGAAGGGAAAGCTAATTAACCTAGAGCATGAAGAGGATGTTTAAGAAATCCATATGGATGAGGAAGACATTGACATGGGGGTGGAGGATGTTAATGTTGAGGGATTCGACCCTATCTCTAAACTGCTCGAGTACATTCCTATACGCAAAGGCAAGACAAAGGTTCCGAAGGATATCGATGAAAGCAAGGGCATGCTACATACACCCTTTCTGCCGGACAAAATCATCTTTGAAGGACCACACATGGGGCATGTTGAGTTTTGTTATATTCTTTCCACGACTAGCCCACATAGTTAACTAGGGGGTTAGAGGGGGGTGGAGCTCCCCCTTCGTTGTGTCGATTGCATAGCGGGGGGGTCACTTGGGGTTTGAGGGGTGCAAGTAACCCCCCTCTATGGGGTCCAAGGTAGTGCCCTAGAAAATTTTGTTTTTTGGACCCTATATTAGGTTGGGCAGACCTACCTATCATTTTTTGCATGTTTTTTGCACATGGTTTTGTACGCGATGGTTTTTAGTCCATGGTTTTGGACACAATGGTTTTCGGTCCATGGTATTGAATGCTTCAGCATGTATAAATATGTATTGTAACATTGAAAGGAACATAATGAAAAATAAAGCTGGTAGTCTTGGTTTTGGGATCGAGGGGAAAATCTTTGTGTATATGTGTTTTATGTGTTATGCTCTCGCATTCTTTATTTTCTGTGTTTAAAAATTTGTATGCAGGTAATTTCTGTATGGGGTTAAAACCTACATTTGGTATCAGATCTATTTTGGCTTCAAAGGTATTCCTTTGTCGCTGAGGGGTTTCACTCAGGCCTGTGGGAGACCCTGTTCAGTGGCAGATCTACGGGATCGATTCTGGTGGTGAAAGAAGATGGCGAGCAATGGAAAGATAGAGATCAAGAAATTTAATGGTCAGAGTTTTGAGTTGTGGAAATTCAAGATGGAGGATCTATTGGTGGATAAAGATCAATGGATCATGGTAGATCCTGGAACTAAACCAATATGATTGTCTGATGAAGAATGGAAGAAGTTGGATCAAAAGGCAAAGAGCACAATACGATTGTGTGTCTTAGATTCAGTATTGTTGAATGTATCAGGGGAAGATATGGCGAAGGCTTTGTGAGACTAGGTACTTTGTACCAATCTAAGTCTTTGGTGAATAAAATATTCTTACGGAAAAAGTTATATAACCTAAGGATGAAAGATACCAATCTAAATATCTGGTGAATAAAATATTCTTACGTAAAAAGTTGTATAACCTAAGGATTCAAGATGGAGACTCAGTGATAGAGCATCTGAACTCATTTAATACTGTGGTATGTCAATTATTATCTGTTGATATTAAAATTTTATATGAAGATAAGTGCATCAGTTTGTTGTGTTCTCTACCAGATTCGTGAGATAGTCTGGTTATTACAGTAGGTAGCAATGCAACTACCTTGCAGTTTGATTAAATAGTCTCATCCTTGCTGACAGAGGATATGAGACAGAAAAATATGGAGAGCCAGAATGGTAATGCCTTTTCTATACAAGGACAGTCCCAAAACAGAAACAAAAATAAGTCATCGAGTGAGAGATCTA
Source organism: Pinus taeda (assembly GCA_000404065.3). NCBI lineage: Eukaryota > Viridiplantae > Streptophyta > Pinopsida > Pinales > Pinaceae > Pinus > Pinus taeda. Next base: position 2,837 of record APFE030609248.1, on the reverse strand, counting down.
AATCTAGAGGGAGATCTAAAACTCCAGGAAAACCTGTAAAGGCGATAATGCTAGAAATGTGAAAAGGAAGGGCACTACAAAAGGGAGTATAAACCTAAAGCTCCTGACAAAGGAAAGGGATCTGATGATGCTCCTTTGCAGAGGCGAAAACCACCTCAAATGAAGGTTGGGATGTGTACTTGGCTTCTTTAAGTACACATGTAGATCATGAGGCATGGTTGATTGACTCAGGTGCATCCTTTCACTTCACTCCCCATAGAGAGTGTTTCTGCGAGTATGAGAAATATGATGGTGGTGATGTCTTCTTAGGGGGGTGATACGAAGGCTAGAATCGTTGGTCATGGAAAAGTAAAGTTGAAGTTGCAAGGTGGAAGGGTTAGGACACTTCCGAGTGTTCTGCATATTCCTCCATTAGCCAAAAATATGATTTCTATAAGAAAGCTGGATGATGTAGGTGTAAAAACAGTGTTCCAGAAGCATACCTACAAGATGGTCAGCGGGGCACTAGTATTGATGTAGGGAGTTCGAATTGGAACTCTATACAAGCTACAAGGTAGCACTGTTGTTGATGGGTGCATTAGTTCTATGGTTCTTGAAAGTGGAGCAGAAAATCTAGTGGTCTCTCGAGAGAAGACCATGTTGTGGCATCAAAGGCCTAGACATATTGGAGAGAAGGGCCTTCGAATGCTTCATGTTGAAGGCATGGTAGAAGTTATGAGTAATAGCTCTCTGGATTTTATTTCTGTGAAAATTGTGTATATGGGAAGTGGAATTGGGTGAGTTTCCCCTCTGGTGTTAAAAGGGTGAAACATATATTAGAACTTGTGCACAGTGATGTGTTTGGACCTGTGAAGATTCCATCACTGGGAAATTCTGTGTACTATGTATCATTTATAGATGACTTCTCAAGGAATGCATGGATATATTTCCTTAAGAAGAAATCTGAAGTCTTTGACAGTTTTAAAGAATTTAAGTCTCTGGTGGAAAACTAGACTAGGAATAAGATAAAGGTGTTGAGGACAGATAATGGTGGAGAGTTTTGCAACAAGGAATTTGAAGAATTATGTAAGAAGTGTGGTATAGCATGGCAGAATACTACTCCATACACACCCGAGAAAAATGGAGTTGCAGAAAGAATGAACAAGACGTTGATGGAAAGGGCAAGAGGCATGCTCAAGGGCACCGGGTTAGGATAAGAATTCTAGGCAAAGGTAGTAGAGACAGCATGTTACCTGGTCAACAGATCACCTTCATCAACGTTGGAGGATAAGAATCCACAAGAGGTATGGACTGGTAAGAAATCCTCTCTTTCACATCTGAAGGTATTTGGATGTGATGCATATGTAAATGTTCCAAAGGAGAAAAGAACCAAGTTGGATAGTAAATTTGAAAAGTGCATCTTTATTGGGTTTAAGGATGCTTTAAAGGGTTATAAGCTTTGGAACCCATAAAAAGGAGAGTTGTGTACAGCCAAGATGTGGTGTTCAGAGAGGTGAAAGACGTTATTAAACATGAAGTCCAACCAAAGGAACCTGAGAATATAGAATTTGAGCTTAAGAAGGAAGAATCAGACTCTACAACAGAGGAGGAATTAGAAGATGAAGAGCCACAAACTCTGGGTGTGAGAAGATCAGTTTGAGAAAGAAGGCAGTCGAAAAGGTATAGTCCATCTGATTTCTATTCAAATTTTGCTTTATCTGTTACTAATGATGATCCCAAAACTGTGAAGGAAGCAATAGATTCAGACGATGGCAAACTCTAGAAAGAGGCCATAGTTGATGAAATGGCATCTTTGCACAAAAATGAGGCTTGGGATTCGGTGGATTTGCCGGCTAGAAGAAAACCCATTGGCAACAAATGGGTGTTCAAGAAGAAGAAAATTTTAGAAGGAAAGATGGAGAAATACAAAGCTCGGTTGGTAGCAAAAGGTTTGTCATGCGGAAAGAGTTAATTTTGCAGACAAAACCAACCTCCCTAGAAGCTTAAGGCTTTCTAGTGACAAACAAGACAATCAAGAACAATCCTTCTCTAAATATGCATTTACCATACAAGAAATCAAGTGTTTAGATCCTACTTGTAGTCCAACGTTGTTGTAGTAGTCCAGCCTCGTCAATTCGGATGAGCTCCTCCTTCTCTTCGAAACCTGCATTCACTAACAATCAAATGATTAAATAGCACCTGAATATCTCATAAAATAAAACATATTCAACATACAGACCAAGGAGTATATGAAACAATTCATTAATAACAAATCATTGGGAAGAATTGACTTATTTGTATTAATAGGAAACAAAAGAAACCATTACAACCTGAGCCTTGGTGTTGTGCAAGTTCCTCCCAGGGTCCAGCAAGAGTTTTCCTCTACTTTGACAAGCTCACCCACTTCCAAATGAAACAAGGAAGGATGGTAATCTCTCCTCACAAGCTTCTACAAGGAAGTCCTAATTCCAGCAGCATCTACCCTTTGGAATGTTCAGCTTTCAACCTCCCCTCCTTTGGCCCAATGCCTGTATTTATAGTGTTCTAGAGGAAGTTATTCAGGTCCAACATCAATGGGATACTCCCTCTTTTGGATGGGGTAGCTCCTCTCTTGATGGGATAAGTTCCTCTATCATAGGGATGCATGAACCATCTGGAGGCGCTCAATACACGTCAAACACTCTTCTAGAAGGCTGTAGAAGTGACCACAAGTAACGTTTTAAGATGAAACGCGCGCCTTTTGACCTTTACAGGGGTACGCACCCATCCCTTGACTTACAGAGCATACAAGTACGCAGGTACAATGAGCTTGGGATGCGTACACGCAGGCAAGGTAGAGAGAACCTGCGTACCCAGAG
>APFE030609245.1:0-58391 GCA_000404065.3 Pinus taeda | reverse complement strand
AAATTTAAATATACAATTTTATTTTGAAAAAAAACATTAAGGATAAACTATATAAATGTTTAATCAATAAATAAAATGTCTGTTTGATAAATCTAGATAATTTATTAAAAAAATTGAAAATTATAAAAAAACGTTGTAAAAGCTATGTAAAAAAAAAAAGCAATGAAAAGGAAAAAAAGAACAAGTTGAATGGGTTGTTATAATAAATATTGAGAATAAGAAAGAGGATATGAAGGAGAAAACACTCAACACAAAAAAAAAGAAGGATAAAATAAAAAAGTACAAAATCAAGAAAGCACAAAAGTTGATGAACCTGCCCCTATAACCATATGAAAAATCAAAGAAAGAAAGGATTCTAAAAACAACAACTTGTATGTGTTGAACACATGCTTAAATGATTTTATTTTCTTGCATCCATGCATTTAGATGTGGATGTATTTACTGGGGCCTCTCTTCATCTGCGTACTCCTCCATTTTATTAATAAAAAACAATCAAAGAGTTGACAGTGAAATTCCTTCATCCGTTTCGATGATCTATCCCTCATGTGTAGTGTTTGTCTCTCTTCCATAAACCAACAAGAATGAAAGAGAAGGTCAATTCCACGTTGGTTTATAAAATGAAAGACAAGGTCAATTCCATGTTGGTTTAGAAAGTAGATTTGAGATTTATGTTTTAGGCTATAGTATTTTGGGAGGGAGGGAGTAAGGAAGTGATTGTCTGAAACAAAGAGAGAGATTGGAGGGGAATGGTAGACAGAGTGACAAAAAGAGGGTGAAATACTTAAGGAGATGTTGGGGGGTGGGAATGAGATAAAGGAGGAGAGAGAAAAAGAGAGGGAGAGGGACAAACAAATATTAAGTGAGAGAGAGAGAAGGGAGGAGTGGAAGAAACATAGAGGAAGGTTTAGAGAGAGAGGTAAAGATAAAGAGAGAGAGAGAGAGGGGTAGAAAGAGAGAGGAATATTGAAAGAGAGATAGAGATAGTGATGGATATAGAGATGATGAGAGAGATAAAATGAGGGACATGGAGAATGAGATGCGGGGAGAGTGAGAGATAAAGGAAGAGAGAAAGAGAGAGGGGGAGGGAGAGTGAGGGAGAGATTAAGGGTTGGATTTGGAGACACAATAAATATAGAGAGAGTAGGATGGAGGAAGGGAGAAAGAGAGGTGTAAGAGAGAGGGAGAGAGAGATAGAGAGAGAGAGAGAGAAAGAAAGAAAGAGAGAGAGAAAGAGAGAGAGAGAGAAAACAAGTGAGAATGGATAAATTGAGTAAGAGAGAGATTTAAAGAGGGAAAGAGAGTGAGAGATAGAGAGAGAGGGAGTGAGAGTGAGACAGGGAGAGAAAGAGAGAAAAAGGGAGATAAGGTGTGAGAGAGAGGTAGAGAATGAGCAAGAAAGAGAGAGATAGAGAGAGAGAGAGAGATAAATGGAGAGAGGGAGCGTAAAATATAGGAGGAGAAAGGGAGGAAGGGAGAGGAAAGGAGAGAGGGAGTGAGCAGGAGAGAGGGAGAGAGAGAGAGAGAGGAAGAGAGAGAGAGAGAGGAAGAGAAAGAGTGAGAGGGTAAGATATTTACAGAGAGGGAGTGAGAAGGATACAATGTGAAAGAGAGAGTGAGAGAGATAAACATTGTGAGACAATGAGAGAAAGAGACATAAAGAGCAAGAGAGAGAGAGAGAGAGAAACGGAGAGGGAGAAAAGAAGAGAGAGTGATAAAAAAAATATGTAGAGATATGGGGAGGGAAAGCGAGATTATGATAGATTTGGGGAGAGAGGTGGAAGGAGAGAGGAATTCAACAACAAAGAGAGAGAGAGAGAGAGGGCTTCATAGAGAGAGGAAGATAATAATTAGAGGTTGAGAGATTGACAAATAGAGAGAGAGAGAGAGATTTGACAAATAGAGAGAGAGAAATAGAGAGATAGTTAGATCCAGAGAGAAGATTTATAGAGAGTAAGAGAGAGAGAGGAACAAAGGGAGGGAATGAGAGAGGGATTAATTGGCCTAATAAAATTTCCTTATCAATATATTCATACAAACATTTCATTTATTTATTATTTGGATTAATATTATCATTTCTGTTTTCTGAAAAATGGATTTTATGAGCTAGAACCTGTCATTTTTGCCAATGAATATGTATTTCTTGACTTTTGTTAAGAGATCCATGAATTAATGCTCATGCCCTTCCAACTTAATGTTAAATTTTGGATTCATTTAGGCTTTAAATTTTTATTTGATTTGCACTTACAATTTTCATTAAAAAAAGAAGAGGACAAGGGATTTGTACTTTTTTTGGATCCATTATTAAACATTTTAAATGAGAAGAAAAGGAATATAGGGTTAGATTGGATTCATTTGTTTTTAAATGAAAATATTGTGGCTTTTGTTTCATTACGAATTAGTTCCTGTTATTTTATTTTCATAGCATTAATGTTATAATAGGAAACGTACCTTTCTTAAATATTTCTGTTTTAATTTGTTTAAATAGATCATTAATAATTTCTAATTAGAAAGGGAAAAATAATGTTTTAATCAATTTGTTTGTTTATAAATAATGTTGTTTTCAATTTCACTTAGTTTGAGAAGCATGATCTTCTTGCAGTTTCACTTAGTTTGATAACTTTCTATTTTTAGTAGTTTCACCTCTCACCCAATGTGGCCAATGACCTCACTGGCCAAACTGCTATTTTTAGACATGCTATTTTTAGCATGTCTATTTTTAGAACATTCTAAATTTAGCATTTCTTGTTGCACACTTTTCAACACGTACTCCTTTTGTTGGTCGTGCTTCTTCCTCTACCCCTTTACCTTCCTCTTATCATCCTCACATCCCATCCATCCACATTCCTCAACCACAATCAACTAGTGTTATTATAATTAGTAGCACTATAGGAGTAGCTTCTTCAACTGCTCAAGCTCCATCATCCCCCACAACTTCTACTACTTCTTTTGCTCCTAGTACTCCCATAATGGCCCAAAGACCATGGAATAAACCTGGGGCAGTACAGATGACTCCACCATTACACCCTCTTCCCAAACATCCACAAAGGTGGCTTCCAAAGTTTAATCTTGATGATGGCCTTCCTGCTGAAGAAAATATTCATAATTTCACGTTATCCATCAATTTGAATGGAGTCACAGAAGATGATTGTGTTTTTAGAATTTTCCCTTACACATTTGAAGGATTTGCAAGATCCTAGTATTTTTCCCTTCCTACTGGATCAATAACAAATTGGGATATGTTCGAAGAGAAATTTTTGTTAAAATTTGGTGATGATCGAACAACTACCACTTTAATTAATGACTTATCAAATCTTAGGGCCAACCCAAATGAAAAAATTAAAGATTTCAATTCTATATTCAACAAATTGTTGAATAAAATCCCAGACACATCCAAACAAGGAACTGATGTACATATTGAGCAGTATATTTCTGCTCTTCCTTCAAATATTCCTATATTCGTAGATAGAGAAAATAAAACAATATTTCTTGATAATATGAAGGAATCTCTATCTGTGGAAAAAAGAATCCTTGATCTTGAGAATAAATTTCCCTTAAGGAAAGAAAGCAGACCAAGAATGTCTCTTTTAAATATGAATCCAAGAATAAATCCCCCAAAGATCCTTTCGACTTGGAAGGATTACAAAAGGTTCTAAAGACAATGTCTAACGAAATCGTAGAGTTTAAGAAGCAAGTTGTTGAAATCTTCAAAAAGGTCCTTTCGGCCTTTCAAAAGGAATTAGCCATCATAGTCATCACCCCCTGCCATTATATCAAATGTAGAATCAAACCAAGATGATGAAGAGGAAGAATTAGCCTTATCTGCTAAAGAATCCCAAGAAGAATAATTAGCGAAAGCTCATGGTTTACGGGATTTCATTCTAACTACCTTAGAAAATGAAGAAGAAGAAGAAGCCTTATCTAGAAGTAAGGGACATGATGATACCTCTCCAGCAAATCAAAAATAGAAATCCCATGCTCCTCTTACTAAAGACAAAGGTATAGATAAGAAGTCTTCTACTCCTTCTTCAAATTCTCTTCCAACTACTTCCAAAGCTCCTTCTTCATCTAAGACTTTGATAATCTTTGATACCATGGATTATAATATTGTGGAAGACATGAAAAAGGTCAAATCCAACATTTCCCTTTATGAGGTTGGTAAATTAAAACAACGGCGTAAGATTTTACTTAAAGGATTGAATGCAGTTCATGCATCTCCATTGCCTACTGATGTCACCGCAAAGGCCTCAAAAGGGGAAGGAAAACCTCCTAGTGTCTATTTAGATAAATTGACCTATCAAATGCTATTTTAATTGGAGATAGATCAAATTCCCATGCTCCTCCTTTTTTATTGACTTTTGAGATTTTTAACAAGAATGTTCACAATTGTCTAGTAGATTTTGGTGCATCATCAAATGTCATGCCTTATGCGGTGTGTATTAAATTAAATATTTCACTACATAAATATGGTGTTCATGTTTTTCAATTATACCGCACCAAAGTCAAAGTTTTGGGAGAAATGAATTTTCTTTTAATCATGTTATCTTCCAATTCAAAGGTTTGTCAAATAATAGATATATTCATTGTAGACATTCATGAATTCTATGGTCTTATTCTAAGTAGAGACTGGTCTGAAAATGGAAACCGAATCAAATTCATGTTGATGGGGAGAAATAAATGAAACATTCAGCGACTGATTTTGATGAAGAAAATGAACCGGTAGTATTTACAAACAACATTCTTGGAAGTTACTCTTTTGAATCTTCCTTTCGCAATTTTCAAGCACAAAAATCTCCCTTTTTAGTTGATTTTGTTTCATATCAAATTGAAAAAATTTCTCAAACAAATTCATCTAAGTGTATTAACATTATAGAAAACCTTCTAAATAAGCATGATATTTTATGTTGGACTCTTTATTTTGATGGATCCAAATCTAATGATGGTGTAGGAGTTGGTTGCATCCTAGTAAACCCTAAGGGTGATAAAACTATGCTTGCATGCAAATTGGAATTTTATTGTACCAACAACATTGTTAAATATGAAGCATTGGTACAAGGCTTACAAAAATCCATTAGTCTTAATGTCAAATATCTTAAAGTTTTTGGTGACTCAGAGATTGTAATAAAAAAAGTTAGAAACAACATCCATTGTGTTTCTAGTCAACTTAAGCATTATCAATCCTTGATCCAAGACCTAACTTCCCATTTCACTGCATTCAATATAGCTCCTATACCAAGAATATAGAATGCTAGTGTTGATCTCCTAGCCAGTGTTGCTTCCAAACTCATTCCACCCAAATATTTCAGTCCTGGTAGATTTTCTATTGAATTGATTTCTTTCCCCTCCATTCTAGACAACATAAATAATTGGCGCATGTTTAATGATGACAATGACATCTTAAGTTTTCTGACATCTAAAGGGTCTTACTCTGACCAGATTATTGATGAAAATGAACATGACAAGAAGATGAATAAATATTCTGAGGAAAATAACTTGCCGAAACCTGTAGTAAAATTGGAAGACTTTTATGATCTAAAAGATAGATTCAAAAGGGTTACTATAATACCCCAGAACAGTGTAAATATTCTGCTATAATTAATTGTTTTACTGTATTTAACTACAAACCAAAGAATGATGGTTATTTGAATTAACAAATAATTTTCTTAATTATTGACCATGGAAACATGTCTTTAAGTTTTTATTTTTTTTTAAGAAAAAGGAGACTGACAACTTCCGAGGAGGGAAGTTGGGCAACTAGGTAGTTGCTGGAAAGCAACCCTAACTGCCTCCCCTAATTGAAAACACCTCGAGGAAAAGGAGGCAGTGGGGGAGGAAAAACAGACTGGAAAAGAGGCAGACCGTGAAGGAGGATGCGAAGTCTGGTGAGGACTAGATCACATGCACTCTGTAAGCAGTAAACTTGCAGAGGTTAGTGACCATGCAAGAGAGCTTGGGGGGAGATGCCGTCGAGCAGGACGTATCTCATGGTTGGGCGGATAACAGTCAGACAGTAACAGGTACAATCTTTGCAACGTGTAAAAATTGTTTCTGACAGGAAATAGGTAAGTGGCCTGTCATGGAAATTATTACTTCAATTATTGATGAAAGGCTAAAACCTGTATGTGTTCATGTTAAATAAGAACCATAGTCTTATGTGATTATTAATTTATGGAAATTGCAGTACAGAAAAGAGAATCCCGAATATGATTATAAAAAAAAAAAGAGAACAATAGGATTCTTACTTTCTGAAAATGCAGTAAGAAAGAAAAGAAGATCATGAATGTACATATAAGCATCGAGAGCAAACATAGTTGTTATTTTCCATAATTTCAGTAGGAAATAAAAGAACTCTTCCATATCTGTATATAACTATATATATATATATGGAAACCATATAAAACAATAATAGGCAGACACCAATGGGGTTAGGGAGTCCTATTAGACTACGACCCTATTTGGGGAAATGTTATAAGCTTAATTGATTTCAGGTACCTGGAAGAATAAATATAACCATGTCATGACGGAGAAGCGAAGACAAACATTGGGGTTACAGAAGGTTTTGAAATAATCGTAGGAGCCAGTATGGGCGGCAACCTGACCAAGGTCTGCCTCACTGTGTAGAACCAGCCAGAGAAGCCGTATAGTAACAGATGCAAAAATGGCTGTAAGTTGAGGTTGGGGTGTTGTAAATCAAATTATGGCGGATGGGCTACAGTGACAAATTTCTAACCATCTTGGTAATTAATCCGGTGGTTAGAGATTGTTGCCTCAGGCTTCTGGTAATATATAAATAAACAAAAATATAAATACATACACAGTTGAACACATAATTCCAAACCCGTAAGCTCGACAGAGGGGTTAGAGCCCTTAATGAAATCTCAGGGAAAACCCGTGAGTAATTGTGGCTCATAGCTAGGAGAATTCAGAATATTAATAATTTCACAAAGGGTCTTTAATTCGTGTGTCAAATGAATAGTCTACCCTGTGGAACCTATTTTAATGATTATGCCGAGACTTTGTATTAGTACCCGTGAGCAGTAAATAATCATAGAATGTGTGAGTCCAAACACTAGAGAGGCGATGGTCGTGGGCGACCTACTAAACCTCTGAAGAGTAAAATAATTATAGGAATAATTCAATCGGCAGAATCTTGTGAAAAGAAACATTAGCATTAAAATTCCGGTTAACATGATAGCCATTTTACAATCGTGGGAAAACATAAAGTTGCATGTAAATATACCCTGCCAGGAGAGATACCAAGCAAGAGATGCATATAAGATACATTAATAACGAAAATAACAAAAAAGAAAACATGCAAGTCTGCAATATTCACAGTGAGCTCAGCGCAATAGTAAGATTATAAACTAATGAAATGTAACCACAAAGGATGACAAAAAAACAATTATCTGAATTTTCAAGTCCGTAAACAAAATTATACAAATATAAGTCTAGGAGCAGCGAGGGGAATTACTCCATTGTGGTCTTAAGCCTAAGCCACGAGGAGCCCTCAGCCCTTTTGGGAGAATTTAGCTACAATGAAAAAAACCATACTGAAATGCAAAGGAAACAGAGGCTCCAGAGGAGTGCTTCATATTCTAGGACTAGAACGAAACCCTCGAGAATGCCTCATAAAATATATTGCATACAATCTAAACCCCTTAAACATGGCACGCTTACCCAATGTGCAACGTTCAGCCCTAATAATGGAGCAAGTCGCCAGGTTGGCAACCCTCAGGTTCGCCACCACAATATTTATAGCCTGTGAGACCAATAGTTCACAATCGATAAGTAGAACTCAACCGTTAAAAAAAAATATGAAGGATAAAGGACCGAATTGAATGTATTACAGCAAGTGACAAGCCCAATAAAAGACAAAGAGTCAAATTTAGCGACGAATCATTCATACCTGGTTGAGGTGCAGACAAGGCAGACCAAGTATCCACCCAAGAATCCTTGCAGGTTACCTCTGTTCGCGCAGAACATTGTTTTACATGAGAAGCCGAAATTTGAAGGCCAAGCGCGAGAGGCAGTGAAAGAATGAACCATACTCAGAACTGGACGGTGGTATAGTCTCCCAAGGTCGCCAGCCTCGAGGTGATTCCTACTGCGCCACGTCAACCAGGATAGCAGAGCATCTAAGGCAGGACAACACGCCATCAACCAAAATATCAACATGAGTTCACGGCATAAGATTTTCGGGCAACTCATTAACACAGTTCCCTATTTCGTTAATCTGAAAACATTTAACGTTAATAATCACGGTGAGCTGATTTGAAACCCGAGCCAAAAATTTAATAACCAGTACCGATACGTCAGACAAACCTTAAGTGCGCAGTTAATAGTTCCAGGTGGGAGTAGTACCGAGGGTGACTTTATAAAAATTAAATTTTACCTTGGTAGTTTAAGTTTAGAGGTGTTACAAATTGGTATCAAAGCTGAGGTTTCCATACTGAGACCTCTGGAACAATCCCGAATAAGTTAAACAGGTGGTAATAAATACCGCAAATAAAATATATATTATATATATATATATTATATATATATATATATATAATATATAATATATATATATATATATATATATATTATATATATATATATATATATATATTTCTTCTCGTTGTTGCAATCACAATTTAGTCATGTTACAATGAAACAATTAATATTGCTAATTACTCTTCTGGTTCCATTTTAGGCAAAGACAAAAGAAACAGTAGAGAGACAACAGTCAGTAAGTATGCAAAGAACTGGCCCTGGGGATAACCCAGAATTATGGGTACAACTCAGTGAGGAGACACGTAGCACGAACCTTCCAATATTAGAGACATTACAGGGAACTGAAGAACGAAATGGCTCGACTACGGGAGGACAATGCACATCTAATGATGGAACAAGAAAGGATTTTGAAGAGTGTATCTAACAGACAGAACCCGCCACCTGCCAATCCCAGCATAGAACAGCAGAGGTTGTCAGAGGAACAAAACCATCATACAGAACCTGAAAGGTCAGAGGAGAGGGAGGAACGATATGATAATGTGTCTGAACAACAGACCTCAAAACGGAAATGGATAGAGTTGCAGGGAGAATTTCGTAAGATTAAACCTCCACACATTGATGGGGAAGAGGAGGAAGTAGCTGAAGCATGGTTAATAAACATGAATAAATATTTTTAGTTGTACGAATATGATCTTAGCCTGAAGGCACGTTTGGCCATTTTTCAGTTACAGGGGAAAGCAACACTGTGGTGGGAAGAAGTTAAGATTGTTAAAGGGGTAAGCGAACAGACCATAAATTGGTAGAAATTTCAGAAGTATTTCAAAGAAAGATACTTGACCGAGCAATTCTACGATGAGAAGACAAGAGAATTCCACGACTTAAGGTTGGGACAACAGACTATGGACGAATTTATCACCCGTTTTACTTCTCTGCTTCGTTAGGTGCCTTACATTAGAGAAGAAAAAGCTAAGGTACAAAGATTTATTAGTAGTTTACCCTTGTACATACGAGAAAGGATTGAATTTGACAATTCTAGAACAATGGACGAAGCGATCAGCAAAGCCAGGATTTTCTACCAGTAGAATAAACAGAAAAGAGAAGCTCCGAATAAAATATGGAATGATAAAAGAGTTAACAAGGCAGTTGGGAATAGTAAAGGAAATCGCAACAGCGGAGGAAAGGGAATTGGCAAGGGACAGAACAGCAGAACTATACAATAGGGCTCATTCAAATCCAAGCCAACCATGGTGAATGGGCAGCCAGACCCCCAGTGCAATGTTGGGGTTGCGGCAGACCCCACTACGTCAAAAACTGTCCACAGCGAAAGGGAACTAAGCAGGTGTCCAAAATCCATCAAGCATCAATAGTTGGCAATGTGGGATGTAGCATGCCAAGGATTAATGCAGCCCTGGACGATCGTCAAGCAGAGTACCAGCCAACCATGGTGGAATTCGAAGGTAAAATCTCATACCTTTCTGTAGCTGTTTTAATTGATCCGGGAGCCACCTTAAGTTATATTAGTCCAAAATTAGTGGAGTATTGTAAACTGCAGCTGGTTAAATTCAAGAATCCATGGCTGGTACAACTAGCCACAGGGGCCAAGAGACGAGTGCTGGAAAAAATTAGTAATTGTCCTTTAACAATAGCAGGGCAGCCAGTAGTAGCAGATTTAAATGTACTTCCTCTTGGCTCATACGATGTTTTAATCGGTATGGACTGGTTAGAAAAGCACTGGTCATTAGTGAACTGCAAGACAAAAACCATTTTCTATAAGAATGAACTTGGTGAAAGGCATGAGATGCATGGAATTAAATGACCAGTGCAGGTTCGGCCAATAACAGCGTCCCAACTGGCAAAATGTCTTAGGAAGGGATGTCAAATTTATGCCATACAGGTAGGCTATGCTGATTCAAAGGATAAAATAGCCATGCTAGATAACATCCATGTCATACAAGAATTCGCGGATGTATTTCCAGAGGAGATTCTCGGACTGCCACCTAAGAGGGATATAGACTTTACCATTGAATTAATACCAGGGGCAGCATCGGTATCACGAGCACCCTATAGAATGAACGTACCTGAGTTAACAAAATTAAAAATGCAGCTACAAGAACTACTAGACAACCATTATATTCGCCCCAGCGTATCTCCATGGGGAGCCCCAGTGTTATTTGTCAAGAAAAAAGACGGAAGTCTTCGAATGTGTATAGATTATCATCAGTTGAACAAGCTAACAATCAAAAATAAATATCCTCTACCCTGGATCGATGAGATTTTCGATCAAGTGAAGGGTGCCACAGTGTTCTCCAAGATTGATTTGCGCTCGCTTTACCACCATATTAGGATTAAGGAGGAAGACATCGCTAAAACAACTTTCAAAACAAGGTATGGGCACTACGAGTTTGTGGTGCTATCTTTTGGGTTAACCAATGCCCCTGCCACTTTCATATGTTTAATGAACAGCGTGTTTCACCAATTTTTGGACAAATTTGTGTTGATATTCATCGATGACATATTGATATATTCTCGCTCTAGGGAAGAGCATAAGGAACACCTTAGATGGGTACTACAAACCCTCCAAGAACATCAATTGTATGCTAAGTTCAGCAAGTGTGATTTCTTCAAGGAGGAAATACAATATTTAGGCCATATAATCACCAGGGAGGGGATTGCAGTGGACCCTGAAAAGATAAGGACCATAATGGAATGGCCCGTACCAAAAGACGTAGCAGATATCAGATCCTTTATGGGATTAGCTGGTTATTATAGACGATTCGTGGAAGGTTTTTCAAGAGTAGCATACCCTATCACCTCCTTACAGAAAAAGGGAAGGGCATTCAAATGGACCCCAGAATGTCAAAAAAGCTTTGAGCAGCTTAAGCATCTGCTCACCACAGCAACTATTCTGAGTATAGCTGATCCTAATAAGGACTATGTGGTGTGCATTGATGCAAGCAAGGAAGGCGTGGGGGGTGTATTAATGCAGGAAGGAAAAGTGATTGCTTATGAATCAAGGACGCTAAAGGAGCACGAGAAAAAGTATTTTGCTTATGACTTAGAGTTAGCAACTGTCATACACGCCCTGAAGATGTGGCGACATTACCTCATGGGGAGGAAATTTTTATTACTAACAGATCATCACAGTTTGACCAGTTATTTCAGCCAGCCCACTCTAAACGCGAGACAGGCACACTGGGCAGATTTCCTAAGTGGGTTTGACTTTGATATTAAACACTTGAAGGGGAGGATAAAACTAGGTGGTTGACGCCTTAAGCCAGAAGGTACAATGTCTGTACGAACTCTCCTCTAGTGAATGGAAAAATCCCTTCAAGGAAATGATAAGAAAAACAATAGAACAAGATGCTGAATATCAGCAAATTAAACAACAAGTACAGAAGTCTACCAACGAGGGAAATCGGCAAGGATATGAAGTAGATGATGATGGAATGTTGCATTATAAAAAGAGACTGTACGTACCTAGTCAAAACAGTCTTAAAATCTGATTTTAGATGAATTTCACATCAGCCACTATGCGGAACACCCAAGGTATCAAAAGATGATCACTGTGCCTCGGAAAGAATACTATTGGCCATGGATGAAAAATAATGTAGCCGAGTATTTAGCACGGTGTTTAGAATGTCAGCAAATTAAAGTAGAGCATCAGCACCCAGCAGGATTATTACAATCCTTACCCATTCTATAATGGAAACCGGAAACCATTTCTACAGATTTCATAACAGGGTTGCCTCAGAAAAACAAGAGCAATGATTCTATTATGGTGGTGGTAGACAAGTTGAGTAAAGCAGCACATTTCATACCCATGCAATCCACATTCAGAGCTGTCCAAATTGCCCACATCTTCATGCAAAATGTGTTCAAACTGCATGGACTCCCAAAGAAAATAATTTCTGATCGTGATGTGAAATTCACGTCAGCGTTTTGGAGGACATTATTTGCCGAATTTGGGACACAGCTGCATTTCAGTACAACTTACCACCCCCATACCGACGGTCAAATAGAGCGAGTGAACCAGGTGGTAGAAGACATGTTAAGAGCCTATGTAATGCAGAAACCAACACAGTGGGAGGAGTATTTACACTTGGTGGAATTTGCATACAATAGTGGATACCATACTTTGTTGCAAATGAGCCCCTTTGAGGTTCTGTATGGGTGGAAATGTTGTACACCCTCAAGCTGGGGTGGACCTCAGGAGAAATTAAGATTAGGACTAGAGATGCTCAAGGAAATGGAAGATATGGTTAAAAGGGTACGCGCTAATTTAAAAGCCTCACAAGATAGACAAAAGAGCTTTGCTGACCGGAAGAGGAGGTTCAAAGAATACCAAGTCAGTGACCATGCTTATGTGAGGATTCAAGTTAGGAAAAGCACATTGCAGTGGAGCGGGTGTGCCAAGATGGCACCTCGATATTATCAACCATTCTAGATCTTGGCAAGAACTGGGCCAATAGCTTACCGGCTCGCCCTGCCAAGTCACATCCGGATCCACAATGTCTTCCATGTTTCGGTATTAAAAAAATATGTTTATGATCTTAAACATTTGATCAGATGGCAGTATATACAGGTAAAGAATAATATAAGTAGACCTAACTAAAAGTTTGTGTTAGAAGAAACTGATTGCAATATTGCTGGATGCAAGTCGAACCAGAAGGAGAAGTCTTGGTCGAGCCACTGAGCATCCTCGACCGGAGAGACATACAGCTACGGAAGCGAGCTATTACCCAAATTAAAGTGCAGTGGCAGCACTTTGGGCCTGACGAGGCCACTTGGGAAGATGAAGAGCTTGTAGAAAGGCTTACACAGAATTGTTCGTGACAAAAGGACATCGGGACAATGTCCAATCTTAGGAGGGGGAGATGTAATACCCCAGAACAGTGTAAATATTCTGCTATAATTAATTTTTTTACTGTATTTAACTACAAACCAAAGAATGATGGTTATTTGAATTAACAAATAATTTTCTTAATTATTGACCATGGAAACATGTCTTTAAGTTTTTCTTTTTTTTAAGAAAAAGGAGACTGACAACTTCCGAGGAGGGAAGTTGGGAAATTAGGAAGTTGCTGGAAAGCAACCCTAACTGCCTCCCCTAACTGAAAACACCTCGAGGAAAAGGAGGCAGTGGGGGAGGAAAAATGGACTAGAAAAGAGGCACACTGTGAAGGAGGATGCGAAGTCTGGTGAGGACCAGATCGCATGCACTCAGTAAGAAGTAAACTTGCAGAGGTTAGTGACCTTGCAAGAGAGCTTGGGGGGAGATGCCGTCGAGCAGGACGTATCTCATGGTTGGGCAGATAATAGTCAGACAGTAACATGTACAATATTTTCAAGGTGTAAAAATTGTTTCTGACAGGAAACAGGTAAGTGGCCTCTCATGGAAATTATTATTTTAGTTATTGATGAAAGGCTAAAACCTGTATGTGTTCATGTTAAATAAGAACCGTAGTCTTATGTGATTATTAATTTATGGAAATTGCAGTACAGAAAAGAGAATCCCGAATATGATTAAAAAAAAAATATGAGAACAATAGGATTCTTACTTTCTGAAAATGCAGTAAGAAAGAAAAGAAGATCGTGAATGTACATATAAGCATCGAGAGCAAACATAATTTTTATTTTCCAGAATTGCAGTAGGAAATAAAAGAACTATTGCGTATCTGTATATAACTATATATATATATGGAAACCATATAAAACAAGAATAGGCAGACACCTATGGGGTTAGGGAGTCTTATTGGACTGCAACCCTGTTTGGGGAAATGTTATAAACTTAATTAATTTCAGGTACCCGAAAGAAAAAATATAACCGTGTCACAACGGAGAAGCGAAGACAAACATTGGGGTTACAGAAGCTTTTGAAATAATCGTAGGAGCCAGTATGGGCAGGAACCCGACCAAGGTTGGCCTCACTGTGTAGAACCGGCCAGAGAAGCCACAGAGTAACAGATGAAAAAATGGCTGTAAGTCGAGGTTGGGGTGTTGTAAATCGAATTATGGAGGATGAGCTACAGTGACAAATTTCTAACCATCTTGGTAATTAATGCATTGGTTAGATATTATTTCCTCAGGCTTTTCGTAATATATAAATAAACAAAAATATAAATACATACACAATTGAACACATAATGCCAAACCTGTAAGCTCGACAGAGGGGTCGGAGCCCTCAATGAAACCTCGGGGAAAACCCGTGATTAATTGTGGCTCGTAGCTAGGAGAACTCAGAATATTAATAATTTCACAAAGGGTCTTTAATTCGTGTGTCAAATGAACAGTCTACCCTGCGGAACCTATTTTAATGATTATGCCGAAACTTTGTATTAGTACCCATGAGCAGTAAATAATCATAGAATGTGTAAGTCCAAACACCAGAGAGGCGATGGTCGTGGGCGACCTACTAAGCCTCTGAAGAGTAAAATAATTATAGGAATAATTGAATTGGCAAAATCTTGTTAAAAGAAACATTAGCATTAAAATTCTGGTTAACATGATAGCCATTTTACAATCGTGGGAAAACATAAAGTTGCATGTAAATATACCCTGCCAGGATGGATACCGAGCAAGAGATGCATATAAGATACATTAATAAGGAAAAGAACAGAGAATAAAACATGCAAGTCTACAATATTCACAGTGAGCTCAGTGCAACAATAAGATTATAAACTAATGAAATGAAACCACAAAGGATGACAAAAAAACAATTATCTGAATTTTCAGGTCCGTAAACAAAATTATACAAATATAAGTCCAGGAGCAGCGAGGGGAATTACTCCATTGTGGTCTTAAGCCTAAGCCACGAGGAGCCCTCGGCCCTTTTGGGAGAATTTAGCTACAATGAAAAAAAACCCATATTGAAATTCAAAGGAAAGAGCGGCTCCAGAGGAGGGCTTCATATTCTCGGCCTGGAATGAAACCCTCGAGAATGCCTCATAAAATATATTGCATCCAATATAAACCCCTTAAACATGGTACGCTTACCCGATGTGCAGCTTTCAGCCCTAATAATGGAGCAAGTCGCAAGGTTGGCAACCCTCAGGTTTGCCACCACAATAGTCATAGCATGTAAGACCAATAGTTCACAATTGATAAGTAGAACTCAACTGTAAAAAAAATATGAAGGATAAAGGACCGAATTGAACGTATTAAAGTCAAGTGACAAGCCCAATAAAAGACAAAGAGTCGAATTTAGTGATGAATCATTCATACCTGGTTGAGGCGCAGACAAGGCAGACCAAGTATCCACCCAAGAATCCTTGCAGGTTACCTCTGTTCGTGTCGAACATTGTTTTACAGGAGAAGCTGAAATGTGAAGGCTGAGCGTGAGAGGCAGTACAAGAATGAACCATACTCGGAACTGGACGGTGGTATAGTCTGCCAAGGTCGCCAGCCTCAAGGTGATGCCTGCCGCTCCACGTCAACCAAGACAGTGGAGCATTTAAGGCAGGACAGCGCGCCATCAACCAAAATATCAACATGAGTTTCAGGCATAAGATTTTCAGGCATAAGATTTTCAGGCAACTCATTAACACAGTTCCCTATTTCGTTAATCTGAAAATGTTTAACGTTGATAATCATGGTGAGCTGATTTGAAACTCGAGCCAAAAATTAATAACCAGTACCGATACGCAAGACAAACCTTAAGTGCACAGTTAATAGTGCCAGGTGGGAGTAGTACCGAGGGTGACCTTATAAAAATTAAATTTTACCTTGGTAGTTTAAGTTTATAGGTGTTACAGTTACCAATTTCAAAATTCAGAGCTCTACTTCAAGGTTTGAATTGGTTAATGGAGGATTTGATCATAAGCCTCAAAACATCAATTTAGGCCTTAGACTTTCACCAAATGAGAGATCTTCTTTCATTCATTTGTTTAAAATATACAAGGATGTATTTTCTTGGAATTATGATGATCTTAAAACATATTATACATCTATCATTCAACACACTATTCCTATGCTGCCAGATGTCAAGCCAATTCAACAAAAGTTGAGGAATATTCACCCTAACTTGGAAGCCCGGATTAACACTAAATTGAATAAGCCTCTAAAGGGAAAAATCATTTTTCTAGTCAGACATTGCAAGTGGGTCTCAAATCTTGTGCTAGTTAGAAAGAAGAATGGAGATATTTGTATTTGTATAGATTTTAGAAATTTAATCAAAGCTTGTGAAAAGGATAACTTTCCTTTGCCTCCAATGGAATAAATTTTACAATATGTTGCTAGTTCTGAGGTAATGTCTTTCTTAGTGGTTTTTTACGTTACAATCATATTCTTGTACATCCAAATGATACACTGAAAACCACATTCAAAACCAAGTGAGGAATGTATCCTTATCAAAAAATGCCTTTTGGGTTGATTATTGCTAGAGATATTTTCCAAAGAGCCATGGACATTTCTTTCAGAGGTTTGATCAATAAGATAATTGTAGTGTAACTAGATGACATTACAATTTAATCTAAACAAAGAAGTAACCATTTACATGATTTAAAACAAATCTTTGAAAGATGTAAAAAAATTGGAATCTCCTTAAATCGTAAAAAGTCATTTTTTTCCCTTAGCGAAGGTAAGCTTCTAGACTTTATTGTGTCTAAAGAAGGAATCTGCATAGATCCACATAGAATCATGGTGATATTTGAAATCCCTTTACCACACAACAAAAAATCCATGCAATCCTTTCTTGGGCAGATTAATTTTGTCAAACGATTTGTCCCAGATTTCTCTCAAATTGTATTACCCTTAAAAACTATGATCAAGAAGAACTCAATTTTCAAATGGGGACTAATAGAAAGAAAATCATTTGACTCAATAAAACAAGCAATCATAGATGCTCCTTTGTTATCAACTCCTAATTTTACTAAACAATTTTTCTTTATACTTTTGCTTCCGAACAATCCTATGCAACGGTGTTGACACAACCTAATGAACAACAAGTTGAAGCTTCGATTTCCTTCTTTAGTTCCAATTTACAAGGAGATGAGCTAAATTATTCATTGGTTGAGAAGCAAGCCTTTGCAGTTTTTAAGTCCATAAAACATCTGAGGCATTTCCTCTTAAAAAATCATACAACGGTAATCATTCCTTTCCCTTTAGTAAGAGAATTGATTATCCAAAAGGAATTAGGAGAGAAAAGGGAAAATTGAGTTACTGCCTTGCAAGATTATGACCTAGAAATTAAACCAGCTAAAATACTAAGGGGTCAATATTTTTGTAGATTAATTACTAGTGCTTATGACACTTTGGCTAATGAAGGTTCAGGTAATAATGTTCAAATTACAGAGGTATGCCCCATTGACATCGAATATCAAAATGTTGATATAATATTTTATTTAAAAAATGGTTATGCTCCATTGGAACCCAACTACAAAAGGAAAATAGCTCTTAGACTTAAAACTAATCAATATCATCTTGTCAATGATTCCTTGTTTAGAATAAATTATGATTTTGTTTTGTTAATATATCTAGAAAAATCTGAATTAGAAAAATTTTTGTAGGAGCTACGTGATGGACCAGCTAGTGGACACTGTGTTAGAAAATCAGAAATGTAGTAAAGATTTTATCAATATTGATAATTAATTGTGATGTTACTTTTTATTACGATTCTTTATACCTTTTATCTTTAATTCATCAAGTAATTACACAAAGCAGAAGCACATAAAATAATGAACACAAGATGTAAGCACATGCCAGGGAAAAACCCCCCTTGAGGGGAAAACCCAGTCAAAGTAATTCTTTCTTTCAATAGTATTATTTGAGACTCTTCACCTAGACGTTGACCAGAGCTTATCTCCACACCAACTCAACCTCCAGAAGATTGATTGCTTTCCAGCAACTTCGACAATGTAGCAACTTGGGGCAGCTCATGACTTTTGGCGACAGTCCAACTCGAGAGACTTCATTCTCCCAATCCAAAACATGAAACAAAGAGATACCACCAACAAAATTTTGATTTTCCTTGACTCCTTAGACTCCCCCAAACTCACATTCACTTCGGCTTCCTAGCAACAGACTTTCCCAGCTTCCTACTTCGCACTTTTGCCCAACAAATAGATTTTCACACTTCTACCCAGAAGAGAGAGAATTAGAAGTGTTGATCCAAATGAATTCAAATTCCTTCTTTTTATAGGATTCTTGTGGGATTGAATGGGTCCTTAGGCCGACTTTGTCTTCTCGTAGTCCAACATGGTGTGGAGGTTGTATAATTCATATTTGACTCAATACTAAACTGATTTACATGATTCAAAAGCCTAAGAAGGGTCTCTTTAAATGCGAAATAATTATATGGTCTCTTTAAATGTGAAATAATTCTATAGACTCAGAATAAATCCTAGAAGTCCTAAATGGGGACTCTGACCTAAAACATGGTGACCCAAGCATGAAACCCATGCTTTAATAAGTCACAGTAATAATAATAATTATTATTTTCTTTATTCTTTTGAAAAGTACATTACATAATGACTCAAGTACATTATTGAAGACTGAACATAGTTACTTTTTCCAACAATATGGTGGGGACACCACTACTCGTAAGATTTTTCATGCTAGATACTATTGGCTAACACTATTTAAGGACACCATTGCCTATTTTAGAAAATGTAAAGCCTGTCAAACTACTTGAGGAAGACAAAAGAAACTAGCCTTTCCTTTTGCAGTGAATTAACATTGAGCAACCTTTTTAGCAATGGGGACTAGACATAATAGGTGATATTGTTCCTAACCCTTCTAGGTTGCATAAATACATCTTGACTACTACAGATTATTTCACCAAATGGGTGGAGGCAATACCTTTGAAGGTATCTAATTATGAAAACATTATTGAATTCATTGATTAATTTATTATTACCAAGTTTGATCTTCCTTATGCCCTTATGTTTGGTAATGCATCTTATTTTTCCAGAAACACCATAACTGAATTTTCTCTTAAAAGAGGTTTTAAACTCAAATATTCTACAAATTATTACCCTCAAGGAAACGACTTATCAGAGTCTACTAATAAAAACATCATTAGGATAATCAAGTGAACAATTGACCAAAATCAAAGAAATTGGCACAAAGCTCTAGTTTTTTATTTAATGGCTAACATAATCACTCAGAAGGTCTCTATAGGCACGTCTCCTTTTCAATTAGTGTATGGGAAATAGGTTATCGTACCTCCTCATCTATCTCTTCCTTCACTAGCCCTAGTGAAATCTATTGAAGAAAAACCTTCTTCTTCTTTGCAATTAAGGTGGTCTCAAATTATTAAATTAGAAGAAGAGAGAGAGAGAGAGCCAAACAAGTTCATTCTCACCATCGGCAATTGGTCAAATCCTCATTTGATGAAAGTTCAGTTAATACAAAAAAAAAATGAAATCGGTGATTTAGTTATGAAATGGGACAGATCCCATGAAGAAAAAGGCAAACACACAAAATTCCAAAAGTCATGACTAGGTCCATTTGAGATCATTGAGAAACTAGGCCTATCAACCTTTATCCTTCAAGATTTATAGGGAAAGATTGATAGTCTTCCCCTTAATGGGCTAGTTTTGAAAACATAATTTTCTTAAGGATATCTATCCTCTTGTAAAATATGTAAATAGTCACATGTATGTATCGATGTCGTTAGCCTTAATAATGATTAGGCAATTCACTTTTGACTTCATATTGGGGTCTCTCATCATTTACATGAAATGTGACTAATTAAAGGAAAATTGTTAGAAAGTAAATTATTACATTGAAGTTTAGTATTGCATCTATTACAAATCTTTGAAATCTTTATATCCATTAAGTTGTAAATATTTCATAAATTGAAACTTTAAAAAATCGAGTTGTCCTATGATTGGTCATGAAATGTTTTCTTTAAAAAATAAAGAATATTTTAAATTTTTAGCATCTTTGGGCTTCAATCATCATCCATGACTATTAAGGAGTGAATATAGCTCCCCATCCACCAATTTTTTAAAAAATTAACGTAATTCAAAAATATATAAAACTTGAAAGATAAGAGGTCTCATCATGAGCCAACTTACCATGATCATAGGAAACCAATGATATGGACATTATCATGACTAGTCACCAAACCAAGATAATGGCTTCTGGTTGCATAACTATAAGAAAAGAGGTCTTATCATGAGTCGGCTTGTTCAATATCTATATATCTTGTGAATGGCACTGTCATCATCTGGTTACCAAGCTAGGACAATCTCTTTCAAGTATGCTTTAAAACAAAAACAAAAAAAAAATAATACCTCTAAAATGTTATTATAAGTGGATGGGATACTGGAACATTTTGGTTAAATGGTAACCCTGTCAAGGTTATGGACACCAACTGGAAGCAGTGGCTCTACCAGTGACAAAAAACGTTTATCTTAAAAGCTAAGCTTCTATAGTTCTTAACTTTATCTTTATAACTAACTAAATTATTGACAAAGGAAATAAATATTTTCATCAATAACAAGTTGTGAGGTAATTTGCAAAATAATGAGTTATTTCCTTCAGAGTAATCTTTACCAATCAAGACTTCAATTATTTTTACCTTTCTAAGTCTTTCTCTTTAGTAATAAAAATTTCATTTATGTTTACACAGATAACTGTTTCACCCATTACGCCACCAATTATTATAGTACTCAACAACTCCTCATTAATTTTTATGGTAGTTGAACTAATAAATAATGGGGACCCTTTTGAAAATTGATAAAGCTCCTTAGTTCTAATAAAATAAGGCAATTTTTAGATTTTGTCACCAAAACACCTTTGATTAAGAAAATATCCCTTACTGGAGCTTCCATATCAGAGATTAGCCTCATATATATAGTATTCACAAATAACCCATAGGATTTTGTTTAAAATGTATAATCACAAGAGTTTTATCGAAAACATTTAAATATCGCAACATTACTTATAATAAAGTTGCAATAAAACTTTCCCCGAATTAAATATTTTCGATACTTTAAGTCTAAAGTTATATAAACACAACTTTATGGATATAATAAACAAAAGCCTGGCCCCACAAGACTGCCATGTAGTACATTAGAGCTTCCATATATCATAATTTTAAGAATAAGCGCCGCTTTAAAACCTCTGATATCTAATACCTCTTATATCATCTGATGTCCCTCATCCTCTGATATTCTGATACCTCTCATCCTCCAATATTCGCCTCCTATCCATATTAGAACTTTTATATCAAGGGGTGCTCTTTTAAAATATTTGGTATTGCATCCCTGATATAGAACCTCTGATGCCTCTTCTTGCTTACAACTCATAATCGTTATATCTTTGAATAACACCTATCCGAAGGTGAGTATGCCACAAGTCTTAAAGGTGTATCCCTAAGATTTCCCTGATAAAATTGATCGATATGTTGACATGTATAGAACCCATGTGAATGCACGTTTATCATTTAATTTCCAAAATCAGAAAATTTATGTTTTTTGATGTTTTAAACGATTTAATCATTACATCTTGATGTCATTGGGATTTTCTCGTAAAGACATAAATCATTATGGAAAATAGTTATTTACCCTAAATAACTCTCTGGTTAATGAATTTCCAGTTATTCTTTTGTTTTCCATTATAGGCCAGTCCCAACAAGAAAAATTCATTAAAAATGTCTAGGGCAGCGAAAGCAAGGAAGAAACTCGTCGTTCAATAGCTATCGGTTGCTCCTCTGCTTGAAACTACCAAAATGCCTGCATTATTCTCAGATACAACCTATTCTCCAAATGCTAGAAGCTCCTCTTGGGAAGCTATTTATAATATTTTTGAAGATGAAGGACTGAGGGAAACAGAGAAAATAGTTATGGTTGATGATTCTACCTCGATCTCTGAAACTACCTATAGTGATGTTGTCAATTCATTCTTTCATAGGATTGCATCCCGACCCAATATCCTTCCTTATGCATATATGGTTAAATAATATACTGATCATATGAAGATTTCCCAAAGGAATTTCATTACTAAGAAGCAAACAGTCATTGGGTCATTCACTAGCAGCTATTTGAGCAAAATGTATCATCTACCGCAACCTCAATAAAAGTATGACAAGCATTTTATACATAAGTTCATGAAGGAGAATGAGCCTCAATCAAAGCCCATTATAAATTGGATAGGAGATCCTAACAAACGTAAGAAATAAGATTAGGGTATGTATTATGTTGCCTTCCTTTCTGGTCCTTACTATAAAATAGACGATATGTTATGTAGGATATATGGTTACCCTAATACACAGAATTCTTCAACCAATGAGTACCACTCATTGATGTTTCCTATCATGGATATATTATGGATTGGGGAAGCATATTGTTTGATAATATAACCACTCAAATCATGAATTATAGGAGAAAATGTAGTGTTTCATGGAACGTGGTTCCCCCTTTTATATGAGTACCTATATAATGGATGACATATGTTTCACCTCTGATTTTACTTCTATGGGGTGGACATGGACTATAGAAGACCCTACTTCTATCTATATTTATCATGACATACTCTAGGAGTCAAAATTTTGCCCTCATTTCTATAAATTTTAAGATTGAGTAATGTTTCCCATCCACCAAAGTGTCTTTTATAAGAAGGGCCCTAGGGTTTCACCCAAAGTTAACAATAATTTGCTATCAATTGGGATTTGGTTTGGAGAAGAGTCATTCTTTTATGAGAAGATATTTGGTAGTCTTGCACATCCCCATGTTTTACCCCTATACATCCCTGATAAACTTCTTTCTCGAAGAAATATCTTACCAGACCATAGGACATGGTCTTTCAAAGGACCTAAGTCATGCTAAAAATGCAATGTGGCCTAATTTTCCTATTCAATGTGGTGTGTATGCTCTAGATAATTATAAACATGTAGGTCTTGAGATTGAAGAGATTCAGAGTTTAAAATTCCCAACTATTCTGAATAGGAAATATGATCATAAGGGAACTGCCAAGAAGGTCACTGCACAGCCAAGTATCAGGTAATTTATGCATGAGCCAGATAAGTTTGATGACTTATTTGAATCATCATCTTTCTATTCAATGGTTTTGAAACTAGCACTAGCATAGTTAACTCTAGAGGAGATAACTCAATTTAATTAGTATAGAGATAAAAGGATAGCTCACTTACCTATGGATTTATATAATTTGCCTCAACAAAACATGGAAGAGGATAAATTCTTGGCTATTTCAGCACAGATTCCTAATTTATCCTAGGTAAAAGAGACAGGTACTTCCTCTTCTTCTCAGGCGGAAGAAACTTTGTGAGATAAAAAAATTTGATGCAATATGGGAACAGTTTAATCAAGCTATTTAAGAAACAGGGCCTCAACATCTAAATACTCCATTGCAGGAGAAAGTTTCACATACTCCTGAAATAATAGAAAAAATCCCACTTACTATTAGGACTTCTGAAAGGCCTTTGAACATTGATGACATATAAATCATCCCCGCATTCCTCAAGGTCATTTTGAGGGTCGAAGAGATTCCTCCTCCCGACATATTTTATAGTCCACGACATAAATATGTTGTAAAAAGACAAAGGGAAAGAAGGAATATTGATCAAACCTAGGCCTTCATCCCTGAAAATACTTCATTTGAAGTAGTATGGAAAATCCCTCAATCTACTCCTTTAGAGGATCTCGGGAGGCTCTCACAGTTTATAGGAGCATACGCTTATGCCACCATAGATAAGGCCACCGAAGTATTGTAGCTTCTGAAAGAGAAGGATGAAAGAATTATGCAGTTGGAACAAGGTATGGAGAATGAGAAGCAAATGACTGCTTGACAATGGCAAGCACAGCTTGCAGAACTTCGAAATAGCTTTGATGCCTTGAAGCTTCAACATCAATCTGATTTGAAAATCCAGGATACTTAAATCCAAGACGTACAACACAGTATTGAATAATTTAATATTAATCCCAAATTGGTTGAACTCAAAAAGGAAGCAGGAGAATTAAATACTCTCCTTGTTCAACAATAGATCACTTTCTATAAAAAATTAGTCATTATTCATGATTTATGTCAAAAAACCAATACATTATTGATCTGGAGCTCAAAAATTTGCTGAAAATTCAAATTTTTTGGATCGGTGTGAAACCTAAACAACCGCGTAGTGTTTGTCATCCTGAATCTGGCACAACTCATTTTGCGCTAAACCGACATCGTATGCTCCCAGAAACATGTTTTGTTTGTTTTCTCAAACAGGTGAATTTGGTAAAAAAAATGCAACACTACATAGTCAAGAGTCTGTACTATTGATGTGATAAGCTGACTGGGATGTTGACATTGTAGGTGACTGTGCAGTTGATCGGGTTTCCTCTAGTGAATCAGGTGGTGCCAAGTGGCACCTCGTCATTGGTATGTTCTGGCAGAATTTCATTGATTTGTTGGTTTTGTGGTGGCCAATCATAGGATGCCACGTGGCAGCCCAAGGGCCACCAAAATTTTATGGGAGGTCTAAAATGAGGCATCGGGGATCAAACCTGCAACCTCTCACAAATCAACACAAGTCCTAACCACCACGCCATTGCATTGTTACTTAATATGCTATGAATTGTGAATGGTTTTGTTATGAAGTTGTATGCGCATTAAGGGTAGGGGACAAGGTCTAGCACCAGCCCTGGTCACCGCACCTAGGGGCGGAACCATGAGCGGGAGGCTAGCCCCACACCCCCATAACCACGAGATACCCAACACAGAGACCACAACCATGTGAATGGAGTATAGACCATGCAGAGTGTTGACATTAACCTCTAGTTTAATGTCACGAAGAACCACCATGTGACCACCCAAAGTTAACCGTCGAGCGGAGGAGTAAAGGGGCCAGCCACAAGATGTGTGGTGGAAATATGGCCACAATTTTCAGAGTTAAGGTTGTGGAATTCATTTAAACACTCTGATAATTTCTCCTGGAAGTTGGTGGAATCAGCACCCTGTTAGTGGTTTTTGGGGCGAAATTGTAGGACAGGTGCCGGATTTTGGGGAAATTGTAGATCAACTAGTAGAAAGGTTGGGGAAGCTCATATCTTCTTCTTTTTTTGTTTTTTTTAGGAGATTATATAGCATTATTAGAAGAATAACAAGATAAGGAATTGAATTATTGTTCAATTGGAGAGTACAATAAGAAGCATCGTTGTGAAATGTGGTGGTGTGAAAAATCCAATATTGTTTAGGGTAAAAAATAGAGATTTAGGCCTAGAGCATGTAGAATCACTTCAATCTATTATAAACGGGGCTTAAAATCAACCAAATTAAAGCAATCTATACCTCCATTATAGCTATGGTGATAAATCTCTTATAAATAACAATGTAGAATTTGAGACAGCTTGTGATGGCGTGAGAGTTTTCTTGAAATACCTCCTTAATAAATGCAATGAAAAAATAGGCATCCTCAAATGAAATATGTGTTAGTGTCAAAATGAAACACCCTGCAAAATTCTTGGCCGATTTCAAATGCTAAGGGATTGATGTAGCAAAATCCTTCCATGTGTTCTCCACATGGGAAACCCACTCACTACATCTGCCCAGTTAGTTACCATAAGTTCACTCTGCTTCCTCATCAACTACCACATGGTTGGCCCCACCTCCTTTGCATGCCAACATGATCCCATCAGTGACTCCCAACTAACTTACACGTCAACATATCCAACAGTGTTAGAGGTGCCTCATCCAAAATATGTGTGAGCTCCATGTTGTGAAGATGCATAATGAAGTTGATGGGTGCGGTGAGTTCTACATGTTGCTTCCTCATAAAGAACGCACGCCCCTAAAGATTGCAAAATTAAGCCTCCAAACCATGCAAGAGATTGCCACATATCCCTCCATGTAGGTTTCCCATGTATGATTGTGTTAAACTGTGGCCAATCACTTTCTGCCCATTTAGCTCCGCTCTGTCAATGAGCTACCTGCCTTCCCACTTCTCATGTCAGCACAGTCACCATAAGTAATCAACCTACCATATGGTAATGCCATGCCTCACTAATGTCAGCATGGCATCATCCAAACTTTCCTGCCAAATATATCCTGACATGTGTCATGTATTAGCGAGGTATAAACGATGTACATGGGAGCTATTTTTGGCATTTTCCACTTCAGTTACCTTGTCGAACTCCTACATACGTGTGGCATTTAATTTACCAGATCTAGTAAATGAAAAGCACAAATCCTACAAATTGAACATGTAATCCACCTCTATTGATTAATTCCCTAACAAAGTTCTCTACACTATATAATCTATGAGAATTTTGGCTGAAATTTAAACCTTGCTTTGCCTTGCAAGAAATGTGCACTCCTTTAAAGAAAATTCCGCCTCTAAGTAAAATAACCCTACAAATTCATCAAGAAAACCTTATAAATGCATTCTTAAGTTGTAAAAACCTCTTCAACTACTAAATTCAATATCCTTTAGCTCAAAGTCATTATCCTATCATTTGTGCACATCTCATCATTTCAGGGGTCGAAGTTTTTAAAATTTTCCCCAGCAACCCGTCATTCCCACTTTGCGACATGTGGCACCACACTATTTACCATTTTGATCAAAAATCTCCTTGACCTTATTTTTTTCATAAATTAAATATTCTCCTCCAACTCACCACCCTACCAAATGGCCTCCTCGTCCATAGGAAGCTTTGCAGATGTGAAATGAAAAGGCAAAGAGATGTGCCATTGTGATGACAATATTGGTACTCAAGACCCATTTATAGCATCTCTTGAACTAAGAAAGTCCATTCATGTTTTGGCCAAGTGAATACGTTAAAATTGTTAGATATATTTGAAAACACATCATTTTCACTACCTCATGAAAGGAAGGAGTTGGAACTAGCCAAGAAAGAGATCCTCTAGGATAAAGAACATATTAAGAGACTTAAAAATGAACTAGAAATGCTAAGAAAAATTGAACCATATCAAGCCTTCATTTAAAGAAATTAGGAGGATTATGTGGGGGAGAATTATAAATATGGTGGAAAAAATCTGTGACCACTTAAAATTAATTCAAGAAATGACTAAGACCATGAGATGGGAATGGAGAGAAATAAAATCCATTGAGAAGACTATCGGATATTCTCCTTCGAAGGACAAAGTAATTGTAGACTTCCTTAACTAGATATAAAAGGAAGAAGTGACAAAGGTAAATCTTAATAGGTTTGAATCAGTAACAAGAGCCAATCAGATAATAAGGGAAATTAAATTATTGTTGAAGGCTAAAGAGGAGGTGAAAGAACTGATGGAATTAATAAAAGGATTCAAAGAGAAAAGTAAGTTTCTCCACTAAAATAATTTTCCAACCTTTTATAATGATGATGGGAACTTATATCACAAACATTTCTTCATGAAAATCATGGTGGAAATTAAGGAAAGTCATAAACGTGTCGAAGAAAAGGACCACTCCCTTAAAGGGAAATAGATTTTGAAATTATATAATGATTGTTGGTACCATTCCATTTCCATCTTTTTCTTCTAGAAACACCATCATTTGTTTATTTTTTCTTCCATAGACCCCTCATATCCATCGAAATTGATTAATTAATAGCATTATAGTTTTTAGTTTACATTAAAGTTAATTTATGAGATTTTATGTTAAAAATTAGGAATTTTCAACAAAAAGATTACAGGATGTCATAACCTCCTGTAAATGGTTTATTGTCTGACATGTGGCATGACAGGCAAGCCAAAGCAATGGATAGGAATGAGACCTAGAATGTACCTGCATGGTGAAAAATCGATTCAAGAGAAAATACAAAGCTCCTGGTTATGTGGTCAATGCTTGTCAAACCCCAGCCTTTTGGCTACAAAGGCAACAAAAAGCAATGGTTTCCCAAACTGGTTTCGTTTTGCTTTTGGAAATCGGTTTACTTTAGAAAGGACCAAAAATCACTCTTTTTTAGAAGTAGAAACATCTGCTTAATGAATGTAGATTCGATTTAGATAGGGACAAGCAAGTAAAGACTGCATATTGTTTTGTTTCAAACAATTGTGATTTATAAATATTGTAACTTCATAAATAGTGTATTAGTTAATTATTTTTGTATGGTACAAAATTGGTGGAGTTTATAACTTGCTAAATCTATTTTGTATAAAATCAAAATTTCACAAATATTTTTAGTCAACAAATTGTATAGATACAAATGACCATGACAGTACCACAAGTAACAATGGCTATGGATTTGAAGTTTTCCTTACAATTAAATTATCTCTCATATTTGAACACTCAAGAAAGGAATTGCAAAGAGCTCTCATGGCGGCCGTTAGGGTTTGATATTTTGTTTTAGTTTCAGGCTCAGCCCCGTGGTAAGTGTAGCAGCAGTTGACCAGCTCTTAAGCTGGTGTCTATGAACACTATTGAGGTTGAATGTTTCAAGGAACTAAGGCGTTCGCGGGTCTGGAAGCAGTCTTCTCCCGCCTCGAAGCCCTGCTTCATTAGGGTCAAGTGCTGACCAACTGCATGAAAGCGGAGGGGTCCAGTGGGGACCCTACTTTCAAACAAATAGTTATGTAGAAACAGAAGAATGATAGAAAGGAAGGGGTGAGGATCTTCGGGCTAGACAACAGCAAGCAACTTGGCAAAGGAAATAAGGATCAACCTCAAGGGAAAACTGACAAGACAAAAGAAACAACGCAGAGCACAGGCCCAGAGACAGAAAACCTGACAGGAGCTAAAGACAAAACTCCTTTAATAATCAACTCTTCAGGAAATGAGAAACGACAAGTTGATGATGAAAGGAAGCAAATAGGGGACAGACAAGGCAAGCCAGAAAAGGAGGGGGAACCCAGTTCAAACCCCAACAAACTCACCTCATCCAATGGAGTCTGCAAACCAAAAAAGACCAATAACCTACGGGTAGTTATCACTGACCCAGAGATTCAAGCATACAGGGAGCATATGACGGAACAGGCCATCATCTGCAAGTTTATGGGTATTTGGTCATCTGAAAGATCTCTTTGTCATTGGATCAAACTGCATTGGAAACCTCGAGCGGATGTTAAACTTCACCTTGGAGCCAAAGGCTTTTTTACTGTAGTCTTCTCCAACCTAGAAGACAAGGACAGAGTTTTTGAAGGAGGCCCTTATTTTTTGGCTTCAGCAGGTCTATATATGAGACCATGGAAGCCAAATTTTGCCCCGGAGAAGGAGTCTTTCACCCAAGTCCTAGTCTGGATTCACTTATTCTCTCTTCCAATAGACTATTAGGGTCTGAATGCACTGAAACAAATTGGTGACAAGTTGGGAACATTCATCAAAGCCTCTGAAGCGACTCTCCAAAAGAGATACACTTCTTATGCCCGGATTTGCGTTGAAATGGACATCTCTGGGGTACTACATGAAGGACTCTTGCTGGAATATAGGGACGAGGATTACTTTCAGGATATCGATTATGAGCAGATTCCCTTCCGTTGCCGCAAATGCCATGAACATGGGCATCTGATAAGGGATTGCCCAAAGGTCAAGAAGGAGCAAGAAACTAAATCAGCTCAAACCCACAAAGATACAAAAGTCTTCGTCAAACCCAAATCCAAACACAGAGCAAATAGATGAAAGAATATCAGAGGAAACATGGAAAGAAACATCCACAGCAATCATTTTGTGATCTTAGACCCTGAAACTGACTCAGAGGATAAGCACAAAGCCCCAACATCAGGAGCAGAGAACGAAGAAAAAGAAACACCCACAGGGGAAGACACGCATGAGGAGAACTTCAATAATGAGGTTCAAATGCAGGAGAGAACAGAGGACACTGAGGAAGAAACTGACATGCTAACCAGTGATGGCGGCAGCGAAGAACAAGATTGAGAAAATGCGTTAGCAAGAGAAGGTTTGAACCTACCAGCAATAGCTGAGAACTGGAAAGCCCGAGGGATAGAAAACACTTCGGAGGAAGAAGTCAGAATAGTAAATGACCTCTTCATAGCAAGGCAAAAAGTAGAACTAGAAAGGCAGAATAGGAAGCTAGGTGTGGCAAAAGGCAACAGTTCACATTCAAAAAGTCCCGTATGGAAGACATCCAGTTCCAAACAAAAGAAGAGAAGAGGTCGGAAAACAAGTGGTGAAGCACTACAAGAGCTAGGCATGATCATGATAAACTCAGGAAAGATGAAGGCACTCACCGCCTTCTAGTCCTTCCAATAAAACTCAGTTTTCTATGAAGATAATCTCGTGGAATGCCAAAGGGCTCAATAGCCAGGCGAAACACGGGATTTTAAAGAGGAAAATCCAAAAATATAAACCAGAAATCATGTTTTTACAGGAAACTAAATGTAGCAACCCCAATATCAGCAATCTTTGCAGAAAACTGGGAAGTCATATGGAAGTTCTAGAAAATGAAATTCAAGGAAGAGAAGGAGGCCTCGCAACCATGTGGGATTTAAGGGAAATCCAGATGCTATTGGCAGAAGCTAACAAGCACTTCATGGCGCTGGAATTCCAACCCATAGGTAATTCTGGTTCCTTCCTCTGTATCAATATTTATAGTCCTCAGAAACTAGAAGATAAGATAACATTTTTAGAAACTTTATCTAAAATTATCAGAAGACATCTGAGATCTAAGTGCATTTTGGGGGGCGATTTCAATATGATAACTACCCTTTTGGAAAAAAAAGGAGGTCTTAGGAAACTAAACAGAGATGCGGAAGCCTTCACAAACTTCATTGAAACTGTCAAACTTGTTGATGTCCACCCCAAGAGTGGCCTTTTCACTTGGAACAATAGAAGGGGAGGTGACAAGCTAATAGCTTCCCGCTTGGATAGATTCTTAATCTCAGAAAGCATCATAATGGATGGCATTACAGCGGAATCAGATATCCTTCCCAGTGGGGGATCGGATCACTGGCCAATCTCGCTCATTGTTGAAGTTCTGGGAACCCCGAGGAACAAACCCTTCCGGTTTGAGAAGTTCTGGTTAGACCACCCCAACTTCCTTGAAATGGTAAAGAAATGGTGGTCGGAACCCTTGGAGATTAGTGGATCCAAAATGTTCAATCTTCAAAAGAAGCTAAAAATAATTAAACAAAAGATAAAAGATTGGAACAAAACAGTCTTCGGAAACATTTTCCAGGAGAAGATCATTCTCAAGAATAAACTCGAATAGATCCACAGAGAAGGTGCAGTAGAAAACCTCACTGTCGAGGCTTTGGAACAGGAAAAAACTCTCTCTCAGCAATGGCATAAGCACTGCTCTCAAGAAGAGACTCTATGGAGACAGAAGTCAAGAATTCAATGGTTAAAAGAGGGAGAGCTGAATACTAAATTTTTCCACAGATCGGCTCTAGACCATGGAAGTAGCAATCGAATTCTTGAATTGAAAAACACTGCAGGGGAGATCCTAAAAAGCCACAATGACATATCTACTCTGCTCTCGGATCACTTCAAATCAATTGCTCAGGAACCTCCCATAAACAGAGAGGAAGCCATTAAGGAATTAACAGCAGCCATCCCGAAGACTATTACTTCAGATCAGAATTGGGCTCTGTGTAGGGAAGTATCCTTGGAAGAAGTAGAGGAAGCAATCAAGAGTATGCCCAACGACAAAGCTCCAGGTCCAGAAGGGTTCACCATCAATTTCTACAAGGCCTGCTGGAGTATTAGCAAAGGAGATGATTCATTCCCTACATTCAAGGAAAGAGGCAGGCATGCTCATGCAATTAGATCTCTCAAAAGCTTATGATAAAGTCAGCTGGAAATACCTCGAAGATGTTCTAAGAGCTTTTGTCTTCTGCAGGACATGGATCAACTGGATCATGGCTCTTATCAAATCTCCAAGATATTCCATCCTTATCAATGATGCTCCCTCTACACCTTTCAGTCCTTCGAGGGGAATCAGACAAGGGGATCCCTTATCCCCTTTTCTCTTCGTCATCCTTATGGAAGGCCTCAGTCGAACCATAGCCAAGAAGAAAGCAGAGGGAAAAATAAAAGGTCTTCAGCCTATAAGATCGCTTCCAGCCACTACTCATCAACAGTTTGTCGATGACAACATGTTACATGGGACTCCCACGGTGAAGGAGGCGGTTGCCTACAGGGATACCCTAGATTGCTTCAGCCAGGCCTCTGGTATGGAAATTAAATTCTCTAAATCTACTATTTTCTTTTTCAACACCCACCCGACAGTTCAATCTCACTTAGCCCATATTTTAGGGTTTAGGATTGGCTCCCTGCCTTCGAGATACTTGGGAGCTCCCATGACTCTCAGACCCTAGAAGAAAGAGCACTCGGAGAAAATTCTAGCCAACTTGAAGAAAAGATGCTCACATTGGACGAACAGAGCTCTTAATTTGGCGGGCAGGCTCATCCTAACCAAAGCCGTCCTTCAGGCCATCCCGCAATACCTTCTCTCAATGCTTCCTACCCCCAAAGGTATTCTACAGCAAATAAGAAACATCCACCGATCCTTTCTTTGGAGCGGTAATGGTGATAAGAAAAAGTGGGCACTAGTAGCTTGGAACAAACTCTGTATGCCGAAATCAAGGGGGGGATTGAATCTAGTTGATCCAGGGGTGGTCAACCAAACATGTGAAGCTAAAATATGGTGGAAATGGATTGAAAACCCTACCTTACCATGGGCTTGGAATTGGAAAGAAAAATATGTTCCAGACTGTGATACTCAGGAACTCATTAGACTACAGGAAACCCCGGAAGGCTCACCCATATGGAATCATGCCAAACGCAACAAGAGTCTAGTTCAGGAAAATAGCTTTTGGGAAATTCATAATGGTAGGTTAGCATTGTTCTGGGAAGATGCCTGGAAACAGCTACCCAAACTTGACTCTCCATAATTAATCACCATAAAGCAAACTTATCAAGCTCAGGGCAGATACAAAGTCAGTCATTATTGGAATCAGTATAGTACAAATGATAATTGGAGGGATTGGATAAACTTTAATCCTGGGAACACAGAGGTCAACAACCATACAAATCAACATTTCAATGAGTGCATCCTAAATAGAAAGATCAGAAAAACTGAAGAGGATGACAAACTAAGGTGGGGTCTCAAGGGTAATGGCAATTTCTCACTGAAAGAAGCCAGAAATATATTAGAAAAGGAAGAACAGGGAGAGATCATGCCTTGGTGCAGCAAAGTATGGGATAGTCTTCTATGGCTGAAGATCAGAACTTTCCTCTGGCTTCTGATGAGAAATAAGACCCTTACTTGGGACAATCTGTGCAAGAAAGGTTTTGAAGGACCCTCTAGATGCCCTATGTGTTCAGTGGAAGAGGAATCACTGAACCATCTTTTCAACACCTGTGAATGGGCCTCTCAATTATGGTGCTGGATGGAAGGGATCCTCAGCAGTTATGACCGAAAGATAGATTCTATTCACAGCACTATTCTGAATTGGAAGACAGACTTCTCTGGCATACAAAGAGTCAATAGCATATGGAAATCGGCACCAGGGTTTCTACTTTGGTCTATCTGGAAGGAGCGCAACTGCAGAATTTTCTAAGATGAATACAGGAACATGGATTTCTCTAAAGACAACATAATTACCAACATCCAATAGTTAATTCAAACCAAATGCAGAGCGGAAAGAAACAAAAAGCCTACAGCACTGGACTTACATATTTTGAAAAGCTTCCGGCTGGAAGGAACCAACAATAACATTGCTCCACAACATAGAAATCAACCACCCTCATAGAACGATAAATGGCAATGCCCTCCGAATGGGGGTTTCAAACTGAATTTTGACAGGGCGTCGCGAGGCAACCCTGGCATGGCTGGAATAAGAGGTGTCTTACACAACCAGCATGGCAATATTCTTCATATTTACTATAAAGCGCTTGGGGAAAGCACGAATAATGAAATGTAATTCGCAGCCCTGGAACATGGTCTTAGAATTGCGAATTCTAGATGCCTCCGTAACATTATTTTGGAAGGAGATTCCTCTCTGGTCATTTCCACAGCTCAAAAATCACAGCGGGGGATAAAAGGAAACAAGGCCACTAAGCATTGGAGGTTAGCCAAAGTTACAGAAAGCATCGCAGAACTCATGGAGGGCATGCAGGGTCTAGTCTTCCAGGCGATCCGACGTCGAGAAAACGGGCTGGCGGATTACTTGGTGAACTGTGGAGTAGACAGTCAGGCAAGGGGATGGGACAGCTATCTGGAGGAGGTGAACTGTCCGATTTTGAAAAATCAATGTACACAGCTAGTGCAACAAGACGTGAACAACGCTGACCGGGCCTGACCGGCAATGGTTTATCTATCTAGCTCCGTCAAAAGGAAAATTGGAGCAACAATCAGGTAAATCATCACAACTGCGGTACGATTGGACAGATGAAGCGGTGGTCTTCAGTGCGGGGCAGGGCCAAGCATGGGAACCATCAACAGGGTTCATGCTACGAGGGGATCCATAAAGACCGTTTGGGGAGAAAGGACATTCGCCTCAAACATGAGAAAAAGGCAATCATGAATTCTTATGCGCCTGCAGGTAAAGGTTATGAAAGGCGTGTGAACACCCTTAACATTAATTACAACAGTACCACTTCTCTCGTTCGGAAGGAAGGGCACTCTCTGGAGAATTCTATGGCTTTAGGCTATTTAACCAGGGGGTCGGACTCGGCTTCCCCCACATCAACCCTCAGTTCAGCCAGCATCAATAGCTAGCCTGTTAGTGAAAGGTTCTGCCGTAAGTGGTTTAACAGGAAGAGTATGGATGTGCGTAGTTGTAGGTGCGCGGCGGCCAACCAAGATCTGTGCAATGCGCAGAATATGTATGTAACTCGAGCCTCAACGACAAGAAAATGCAAAATCGTTGAGTTGGAGGCTAAAGTTAAACAGGAAGAAGCGAGTAAGCAGGAGGGAGAAGCAGCGGATGAAGTGGAATGGCTGAGTGACCCGGGCAGACCAGCCAAAAGAGCAACTCAATTTACTGGCACTAAGGCAGAAAGCTGGAGGATAAAGGCTCTCCTGGCGAAAGCCTTGGAGATGAAGGAAGCTGGTAAGAAGAACATCGAGAAGGAGCACCCTACCCCAGATAATCAACCTGGTAATCCTACCGCCAGCCATGAGTCCTTGGATCGAAGAATCTCGGCTGTTCAGGAAGGGGTGGAGGTGGTCAACAAGAATGTAACTCTGCTCATCAGGTTGCTCAGGCAAACTCTAAGCCCAAACCCCTTGGTGCAGGAGCAAAAGGTGAAGGACACCCAAAACTTCCAATCCATGCAGGAGCTGCAAGACAAAGTTGACAAACATATCCTCGATGTGGGTCTGGACATTGCTAGCAGGATGGGTGGCTTCCCGTGCCTGGGTGGGCTCCCTTAGTCCCTGGTTTCTCGTGGTTCAGTTTTGTTTGCTTCGGCTTCTAGCCCGCCCTTCTGGTTTGTCTCGTGTCACTCTGCATTGTGTGTCGAATTCAGCCCTATGTTTAGTCTATATGTCTAGGCCATATACGTGTTTCAGGTCAAACATCCATTTTTGACAGTTTTATGATGCTTTATCTCTCTGCTCTTAAAATGGCCACCATGTGTGGTGAGCAATCTAGTTTTGATAAGCCCGCTTGGTGGTTTCTTTTGTTTCTAGTAGCTCAATGCCTGTACTCAGAAAGGCTGTAATGGAACTCTCAGGTTTCTGTCTGCCTATGCAGACTCTCTGTAAATTATTTTCCTTTTTTTAATACATATACATCCGACTTACAAAAAAAAAAAACAATGGCTATGGATTTTCTTTGTAATCATCATCACCAATTTTTGTATATTTGAAAATCACAAGTGTTCATAATTTCTTTTAATCAATATATACTTTTCAACAATGCAAATAATCATAACATCATAGGTGACTATGACCATGAACTTTTTTATAACCATATTCATTTAATGTCAAATTAAACATATATCAAATGGCCCTCATGACGATGATAAATTCAAATAAAATAAACATAAAATTTAAAAATTAATTTACAAATTGATGTTTTATGATAATATAATTTTAAATGTATGTGATTTTATTTTATGCTATTTATTTGTTTGTTGCACTCTTGTGTGCTTCTGGTTGCTTGTTTGTGTATAATGTTTTTACATGTATGTAATATCATATACAATAATTACTTTTAGAATGAGAATACTTTGTACATTAACTTATTAATCTTTAAATTGTTGTTTAATTTAATAAAATCTTATTCTTTCAACATGAATTTTGTAAGCACCACTATGCAATCCACAATATTTCTTATAAGTGCTTTTTATAATTTTTATAATTAGTTGCAGTTTGATGTTTTATGATGAATTTTAAATGTTTGTGTTTTCATTTTATGTAATGAATGTGTTTGTTTGTTTATGCTCTTGTTTTTGTATAATTTTAGGACACAAGAAATACTTTCATTAGAATATCCTATATGGAAGGTCATTGCACAAATTGTCTATTGACTTGATACAAATCACCTTCATGATGATTTTACATACATAAAATATAATATGGAAGAATTGTAGTTCCAATTAATTGAATGTGTATTGAACTATATATGTTCAAATTAGTATTTAGTTTAACAAAATTCCATTTATTTTGAGTATATGGATACGTTTTTTTCCAAGTTTATAGAAGTTCATTCAAAGGAAACATTTGTTGAGATCTAACCTTGAGGGGTCTTACTAGAAATTGGCAACAATCTCTTGCGAAATCACACTCCACAAAGAGGTGATGGATTCTTTCTTCACTTTTCTGGCACATGGCATAGTGAGAAGGACCTTCATAACCTTTCTTTTTGAGATTTTCAGTTTTTACAATCTATCCTTTGAGGAGAGCCCACATTAACACTTTGACTTTTGGAAGGCTTTCAATTTTCCATGCATCCCTCCAATGTTCCCAATCTTGATTCACTTGTTGTTGTATATTGGCATATCTAAATTTGACTGACTAATCCGCTCCATCAGGATCCCATCTAAGAAAGTATTTTGTGTCCTAACTCAAAGGTGTTGCACCCTTAAGATGAGAAATTAAGTTTGTCCGTTGAGGAACCAGACATTGAGGAATGTTGTGAATCCTCCAATCATCCCAATCTCCATCACTGAAATGAGAGATGTCTTCCATATTACTGATTGCTTTTATTTTCATCCACCTTCTCAAATCATGGAGATTTTCTTGATAGGTTATAGGTGGATTTCCCATTATTCTCTCCTGCAAAATTTTGGTAATTTTCCCATTCCCAGGTATCTTGGAGGGATTTTCTTAATGAGGGAAAGAGTTTTTCTAATCAAACTCTAGACCTGGGAGCAAGGCCTTATTGGGAAACCCTTTTCAAGTAGTAGTATTCTATTATGTTTAATGTATTTTGCTTTTAGGATTTTCTTCCACTAACTACTCTCTCGAGTAATAAATATCCATGTCATTTTTAGTCTTCGTCCTAAATTCATTATTCCAGGAAGTCTTATAGCGAGACCTTGTTTCTCATATGGTTGTGTTACTTGGCCCCATTTCACTAGGCTACATTTCTTTGTTTCTACTTTACCTCCTTGCCATAGGAAACCCATGATTACTAGCTCTATTTGTTTATAAATGCTTCACAGAGCTAGTATTGTTGCGAACTAGTATATTGGAAGAGATGATAGTAATGCCTTGATTAAGACCACCCTTCCTACCACGCTGAGTGAGTTCATTCACCAATTCTGCATATTTTCTTATTTTCTCTATGTACTTGTCCCATATCTCTATCTTCATATTTTCTTTGCAGATTGGAAGACCAAGATAATGGAGGTGGCTCCATTTTTTTAGAAAAGGAATTTCTAGAATTTGTGATATTTGTTGGAGAGAGCAGAGAGGAGTGTTCCAATTGGAAATTCTGCATTTCTGATTATTTAGAAGTCCTCCAGAGGTTTGTATAAATCTATTGAGAACCTTGTTGATTCTTCTTGCTATAATACATGAGGCCCATCCCATAACCAAAGTATCATCTGCCAATATAGAGCGGTTAATGCTTTTTACCTCCAGAGAGATTGAAATTCATGTGATAGCCCGATCTTATTTATATTTCTCTAGATTTCAATTCAGTGAGTCTACCATGATTATATATAGAAAAGGGGCAAGAGGGCAGCCTTATCAAAGCCCCCTTGAGCTTTCGAAAAATTCACTTGGTCTTCCACTGACCAAAGGAACTATCCAAGGTCCAACAATGCAAGCTTTAATTATATCTATTTGATTTTTAGAGAAACCAATTTTTTATAGGACATCTCAAAGGAAAGGCTAGAACGCAGTGCTTCTTGTATTATTATAATATTATCAAGAATTTGTCTCCTTGGGACAAATTCCCTTGCTTTCCTAATATTATTTATGGAAGCATTACTTTTATTCCATTTGCCAGAATATTTGTAATGATTTCATAGGAGTTACACAAAGAAATAGGCCTGAACTTTCTGAATGTTTTTTCACTTGACTCTTTTGGATCTAGGGTAAGAAAGGAGGAGTTTGCAAATCCTTCTACCTTGTATTTTCCAAAAACGTTTCTGATCATTCTTATCAAATTTTTTTAATGATGTTCCAGTTATTTTTATAGAAATAGTTTGGAAACCCATCAGAACCCAGGGCCTTAATTAGATGTAAACCCCAAACAACAATGAGAATTTCCCTTTCTTCTACTTATTTGTTGAATTCATTGTTTTCTCCATTGTAGATTTTTTTTGGAATGTGTTGTATAAATTCTTCGTACACATTATTTTCTCCTAAGGATGTCAATAGATTTTTGTAATATCTAAAATCATCATTATTTATTTCCTCTTGCCCTCTTACTTTTTTACCTTCATTATCCTTAATGCTGTTTATTTGATTTTGAATTCTCCTTATCCTTGTAGTATTTTGGAACAAATTTGTATTCCTCTCTCCTACTCTAAGCCATAGACTTCAATATTTTAATCTCCACTCCTCTTATTCCATTCTATTTTGCCTGTACAATTCCCAATATGCTTTCTTTTCCTGCCATAAACTCTCTTGTGATTCCTCTTGTTGTTCTTTTTCCACATGAAATCTCTCAATTTTTTTATATTTGTATCTTCCTTTTTTCTGTTTCTAATTGTTTTTTCTTTTCCCAATATTTCATATCTTTCCTCAGGGCTTTATGTTTTGATTCCTAGAGATAGCTTGGGGAGCCAATAATTTGATTTTCCAACACATCTACAATAATATTTTTGACCACTTCCCTACCATTCAAGGTGGAGCTGAATCTGAAAGGGAGTGGGTCAAGGTTCCCCAACATCCCTAGAGAAAGAACTACCGGTTTGTGATCTGATGTTATGGTGTGAACGATCTTTGATTATATATCATTGAAGGAGGTGGTAATTTTCTCTTTGATTAGAATTATTTCCGGCCTTTGCTTTATATTATTTTTACCAATTCTTTTCTTGATCCATGTATACTTCCCATTTCTTGGGGGCATGTCCATTAAATTACATGTTTCCATAATTGTCTATCATTTCCCTTGATGGATCAACATGATATTTCTCCCAAAACTTCTCCTCTGCACTGAGTACCAAGTTGAAATATCCTCCTAAAATTATATCATTGTTTTTAGCATGAAAAAGATAATTTTTTTAATTGATCCAGGAGGCTCCTCATCTCTATAATGGTTATGGGAACAAATGTTAATGATGCAGTATATCTCTTTTGTTTCTTTGTTTTTCAAGTTTGTTTTTATCTAGTGCAACCATTTTTTTCACTGAGCCAACTCCCAATTCTTTGTTTTCCATAATATACATATTCCTCCTAAAGCTTCAATCGCTGGAACTGATGTCCCTTCATATCTTTTTATTTTTTGGGTCATTCTTTCCATTTCCTTTTCACTTATCTTTGTCTCATGGATCACAAAAATATCAGGTTTCTCTGATGCTATTCAGGCTTTCTTCGCATTAAATTTCAGCAAACTTCCCATTCCTCTGCAATTCCAAGAGACTATATTCATTATCACATTGGGCTGTAGGTAGAGGGGTATTTTTTCTCCCTTCTATTTTTTAATAAAGTATTGAGTGGTTTTTGGGTGCCTAATTCCATTTCCTTTGTTGTAACTTCATCTTTGATTTCTTTATTGGATTTCCTTCTAGCCCTTTTTAGGTGGTTGGGGGAGGAGAGAATATACTTCGATAGGGTTATTCAGTCGAAAGAAGGAGGAGGAGGGCTATGAGAGAGGATGCGAGATGAAGAGGAGGGAATATAAGTGAAGGGAATGAAAGGGGGGATGAAGGAGGGGAGGAGGGAAGATCATGTTTCACAAGAGATCCAAAGGGGTTAGATGCCAATACAATTGATGAAGGGGGGGTAGAAGCAGGTAATAAAGATGAGGAGGGAGACAGAATATATTTAGAGGGAGTTGGAGTAAAAGGAGAGGAGGAGGGGGAGAGAAGAGCAAGGGTTGAAGAAGGGAGAAGAGAAGCAGAAGAAGGTTGGGAGGAGGATTTATTAGTTGTCTTTTTCTTCTTGAATTACTCCCATTTTGGGTCTTGGTTTTCTATTTCTTCCATTACCTATATTCCAGAACATCTATTAGAAAAATGACCATATTCGTGACATACCTTGCATTTGAAAGGAATTTGTTCATAATCGAGTTGTTGAATGTGTACCCAACTATCAACTTTGAACTTGACAACTTCTGGTAGTCCTCTCCCAAGGGCAACTTCCACACATATTCTTGCACATGTGTGCATGTTTTCCTTTGGCTCACTTTTGTCGATGTATTTCTGAACTACATTTCCTATTTCTTTTACACAGTCATCTCCCCATGAGTGCAGAGACTTATTTCTTATTTATTTTACTAGTGCTATAAGCCCTAAACCCTACACCATAAGCATTTTATAACATTTTAAATAGCATTTTGCAAATTTTATTTAAGTGTTTACTAAAAGCATTTACTAAAATGTTATAAACCCTAAATCACTAAAGGTAAAACTCTAAGCACTAAATATTCTATAACATCTTAACAAGCATTTTGTAAATTTTTTGTAAGTGTTTATTAAAATAATCTACTAAAGTGTTATAAAC
Source organism: Pinus taeda (assembly GCA_000404065.3). Taxonomy (NCBI): domain Eukaryota; kingdom Viridiplantae; phylum Streptophyta; class Pinopsida; order Pinales; family Pinaceae; genus Pinus; species Pinus taeda. The sequence goes on along the minus strand of APFE030609245.1, from coordinate 16,989 downwards.
CCTAAACACTAAAAGCTAAAGCCTAAACCCTAAGCATTTTATAACATTTTAATAAGCATTTCGTAACTTCTTTTTTAAATGTTTATTAAAAACCGCAAACACTAAACCCTAAAAGCATTGTATAATATCTTAAAAAGTGTTTTCTAACTTTTACTTAAGTGCTTATTAAAAGAATTTTCTAAAGTGTTATTAAACGTAAACCCTAAACCCTAAACCCCAAACCCTAAATCCTAAACCCTAAAATGTAAGAACTTTATAACATTTTAAAAAGTGGTTTGTAACTTTTACTTAAGTTTTTATTAAAAAGATTTAATAAATTGTTATAAACCCTAAACACTAAACCCTAAACCCTAAACTCTAAACCCTAAGCCCTAAATTAAAAATCCTAAACCCTAAGAATTTTATAAAAGCTTAAAAACCCTTTGTAACTTTAATTTAAGTGTTTATTAAAATAATTTACTAAAGTGTTATAATCCATAAACCCTAAACCCTCTACCAAAAACCCTAAATGCTAAGCCCTAAACCTTAAATATTTTATAACATTTTAAAAAGAGTTTTGTAACTTTGATTTAAGTGTTTATTAAAAGAATTTACTAATGTTCTATAAACCCTAAACTTTAAACCCAAAACCCTAAACCCTAAACCCAAAACCCTAAAGCCTAAACCCAAGAGGCTAATCATTTTACAACATTTTAAAAATTGCTTTTTAACTTTTATTTTAGTGTTTACTAAAATAATTTACTAAAGTGTTATAAACCCTAGTACCTAAACCCTAAACCATAAACCCTAAACCCCAAACCCTAAACCCTAAACTGTATACCCTAAAACCTAAGCATTTTATAACATTTTCAAAAGTGTTTTGTAAATTTTATTTAAATCTTTATTAAAAGCCTTTACTAAAGGGTTATAAACCTTAAGGCCTAAATTGCAAATCCTAAAAATATTTGTTGCAAACCTTTCCTCAAGTTTTGCACTGACAAAAAAGGATTGGGCCTCGAAATATTTGATTCCTCTCATGGCTTCATAGATATGGAATTAAGATAGATATAGGTTGGTTCAAAATCACAATAAATTACCTTGTATGATCTCTAATTTTTTAGTAGAAACATTTATTTAAATTAAATGTAAACAATGAACTTGTTAAAAAATAATCAATACCATTAAAAAATATTTGTATTATATTCACTTTAAAATATTTCACTAAATATAATTAAAATGGGCCTAAATATGTTTCCCAAATATCTCTGAGGGTGAAATAAATAACAAGAAAAATAATCCTTGCAATATTCCTCAATAGACTGACAAGTGCTCAATGAGATAAATTTAAAGAAAGCAAACGAAATGAAACCCTAATTTAAAATAAACAAATTTCTAAGAAAAGCCACACACCGTAGGAATTTCATTGTGTATAGGTATATCAATGACCTAGAGAGTCATTAACTAAGTCACGTCATTCCTCTACCAAATACTTAGACTTATTCAACTACATAAATTTACATTAAGTAGACCAAATTACATTGAATAAAAGTATAAAATTAAATTATAATAAATACATATATCCACCAAGAAGATCATGTTTCTCAAACAAAGTGAAATTTAAAGCAACATTATTTATAAACAAACAAATTAATTAAAACATAATTTCCCCTTTTCCAATTAGAAACTATTAATGATCTATTTAAACAAATTAAAACAAAAATATTTAATATCACTGTATTTCCTATTATACACATACATGCTATGAAAATTTCATAAAATCATAGGAACTAATTCGTAATGAAAAAAACCCACACGATTTTCATTTAAAGACTAATGAATCGAATCTAACCACATATTTTTTTTCTTCTCATCTAAAATGTTTAATAATTGATAAAAAAAAAGTACAACTCCCTTTTCCTCTTATTTTTTTTATGAAAATTCTAAGTGAAAATCAACTAAAAATTTAAAGCGTAAACAAATACAAACTTTAATATTAAGTTGGAAAGTTATGAGCATGAATTCATGGTTCCCTTAATGGAAGTCAAGCGATAAATATTCATTGGAAAAAACGATAGATGATAGCTCAAGAAATACATTTTTCAATAAACACAAATGAAAATATTAATAAAAATAATAAATAAATGAAATGTTTGTATGAATATATTGATAAGGAAAATTGATGAGGCTAATTAATCCCTCCCTAATTCTATCCCTTTGTTCCCCCATCTCTCTTACTCTTTATAAATCTCTCTCTCTCTCTCTCTCTCTCTCTCTCTCTCTCTCTCTCTCACTTTTTCCTCTTCATCAATATCTCAACCTCTAATTCTTCTGTGTGTGTGTGTGTGTGTGTTGTTGAATTACCCTCTCCTTCCATCTCTCTTCCCAACTCTATCATAATCTCTCTTTCCTTCAATGTCTTCCTACGTCTATTTTTATCACTCTCTCATATTTTATCCCTCCCTCCCTCTCTCTGTCTCTGTCTCTCTTTCTATGTCTTTCTCTCATTGTCTCACAATATTTCTCTCTCATTCTCTGTTTGACATTGTATCCTTATCACTCCCTCTATGTAAATATCTTACCCTCTCACTCTTCCTCTCTCTCTCTCTCTCCCTCTCTCTTTCTCACACCCTCTCTACTTTCCTCTCCCTTCCTCCCTCTCCCTTCCTCTCTCTTACCCTCCCACTCTCCATTTATCTCTCTCTCTCTCCTATATCACTTCACTCCCTCTCTCTTTATTTGTCACTCTCCCTCCCTCTTTCAATCACTCTCTTACTAAATTTATCCCTTCTCACTTGTTCTCTCTCTCTCTCTCTCTCTCTCTCTCTCTCTCTATCTCTATCTCTCTCTCCCTCTCTCCCTCTATCTATCTCTCTTACACCACTCTTTCTCTCTCCCTTCGTCCTACTCTCTCTGTATATCTTCTCTCTCTAACTCCAACTCTTACTCTCTCCCTCACTCTCCCTCTCCCTCTCTCTTTTTCTCTTCCTTCGTCTCTCACTCTCTCTGTCTCCCTCAATCTCTCTATCCCCCACTATCTATCTCTATCTCTCTTTCAATATTCCCCTCTCTTTCTTCCCCTCTCTCTATTTATCTCTCCCTCTCTGTCTAAACCTTTCTCTATGTTTCTTCCACTCCCCTCATATCTCTCTCTCTCTCTCTCTCTCTCTCTCTCTCTCTCTCTCTCTCTATTTGTTTGTCCCTCTCCCTCTCCTTTTCGCTCTCCTCCTTTCTCTCATTGGCCCCCCAACCCCCCTTCTCTCCAACATCTCTTTCAGTCTTTCATTTTATTGCTAGCTTAATAATTTTGATTTTATTGTTTTATAATTTTTATTCTAATTTCTTTTGACATATTATATTCATTAAATTTTACATAAAATATAGTGATGAATTTATTTAATAATAAAATATGAAATATATTTACTAATTTATGTAAATATAAAGAATACATAACGACAATTTTGTTTATATTTTTATAAATAAAAGGGGAGCATGTTAAAGAAATCCTCATTTTTTTTCTTTTTCTAATTTTAAATTATTAATGATATATTGAAACAAAGTACAAATCCTATATATTCTTCTATATTTTGTCAAAATTATAAAAGGAAAAAAAAATTTAAGGGTTCCATAATTATGTGTAAACTTTAATCTGACAGTGGATAGGTCTAACTATAAATTCATGGTTTTCTCCATGGGAGTCAATCCATAGAGATCTATGGGCAAAGCTGAGAGATGCTAGCTCAAAAATCTTATTATGTATAGCCATATTTAAGCACAAATCTAACATGAGTCGAGACAGATCAAATTTCATGTGCAAACTTTTTTATAGTGTAAAATACAATGTGTTTGCTTAGTGTTTAAATTGTATTTTTGAATGATAAATAGAGTATACCTATAGGAACAAGCTAACATTTTTATATATACAGTACATGTGCATCTAGACATTTTGTCAAGCAAATTAAAGTAGTCTTTATTATTAAATATATTTTTAAGTATATGTCCATATTAATTCTTGTTAAAGTATTTTATTGATAAACCACATTGAATATTTTTTTTATACAACATTAGAATGTTTTATTTTAGAAAATTTAACAATATATATAGACATATACGAAGTTCATATCCATATAAATTGATCTTCAAATAGTTTATTTAAATCTCTTGTTGAAATATTTTTAAAAGTAAAAGATTTAAAATATTACTCATATATTTTTTACTTATTTTTTATGTTAGGCTACATTATTTTTCTCTTTAAAACATAATTTTAAATTTTATTTTAAAAAGGGACCGACAAACAAACAAACTTACAAATCCCCCTCATACAGGGCTTTAGAATAACCCTGTCTACTAGACCAGCCTCTTAGCTTAATGAAAATATTACTTGAGATTATCAATAAAGAGGAGAATTGTCTAAATATATTGTGAGAAGAAACTAAAAGGAACCTTGAAATTCCAAGAAATTTATATTTGAAATCTTCATTTCTATCGATTTACAAATCCATCCCTTACCAAGTAAGCATAGTTGCAGAGAATCAAGGAATACTTAGACTTAGAGCTAGATTGTAGGCTTAACTATAACTCTGAAGAATGACTTCATCTAAATATAAATACATAAATGCATACTTGTTACAACCTTAAAAAATGTGTTGAACCCACACACATAAGTTATTCGAATGGTTGTATATGCCTCTACTGAAAAGGTTTTTACGATATTTTCTCTTTTTGCATTTTCTGAAGTTGGTTGATTGTATTATAATAATTGGCCCATAGGTTTGAGTTCTTTCTTCATTTTCTCATATTGTTAGTTTTGGATTTTTTTATAGCTTTATTATATTTTGATTTTTTTTTTTTAAATATATTGTTATTAAAATAACTATTTAAAAATTACAAATTAAAATTCATATTATTACTAAATTAGTATTTTTAATTTTTATGGTTGGAAATATTAACTTTTAATTATAATTAACCTAAAACATATTTTTGAATATCTTTAATAATAAAACTAAAATTAATTTTATTATTTCATTTAAAAATAAACAATACCTAAAATTAATGGTCAAATCTCTACCTTACTGATAGAATATCAATGAAAATAAACATATTGAAATCTCTATAAGGAACAAAAAATTCATCAAGATATAGGTGTATTAAATATATAGTCACAGAAAAAAATACATAATGTGCACAACCTTTACATATATTACATTCTTTATTTATGTTCTATTTAGACAAAATGTATATTCATAAAATAAATACATCATGTATATTCATAAAAGAAATACATCATGGTACTTGACTTGCCAGAACTTTGCATATGATACTTTATTTTTATTTTTGTTTTTATGTGGTTTCCTGATTTTTGTTTGGATTGAAACAGACATCCATTCATCGTCGTCAAACTCTATAACGACAAAATTTCTTCGATCTAAACTATGGAATAAGATGCAACAAAGCGGTTGATATTAACATACAGATTATTTTGGTTCTTTGAAGCAAAAGCTAAGCTGATATTTTTTAACTTCTGCTTTAGTATTAATCCGTATAATGCTTCCTTTAATTATATCTTCTGCTGATTCAGTATTAGTACATACATTGCGTGCCCATCCAAATTTTATCATACTCTTGCGTGTCTATATTTCTCGAAGAACTTTTGGTACACAACATTTGATATTGTTTATCAGGAACACATCTCTACACCAGAGAATGAAATCGTAAGATAATTTGACTTCGCTACATGGAATCATTACGATAAGTATTATATTGTAATGTTTTATGGAACTGTTGAAACGAATTTAAACACACATGCCCAAGGAGTGGTTGCCCTATGTGACAGGTACTGAGAGCAGTGGGGCTTGGATAACATCCAAAGTTCAAACGAATTTATGCCAAGTAATGGGCACGTGTAGTTTGTTATGATCTCTGACATATTTCATTACCGTAGAGTTTGTTATAGAAATATTCGCAGAAAAGCATATTCTCGGACAAAAGCAGCATATTACAATAAAGCAACTTATCAAACTTGAATAATGGCCATTTGCGTTTATATTAGGGAAACTATGAAAACTCCGAGTTGCACTAATAATAGCCAGTTGTGTTTATATAATGGAAACCATGAAACCTTGGAGTCGATGAAATTTTCGAAGGGCCTGGGAAGGAAATATAGCCATTGAGGGAAGTGGGAGAGGATTGTTTTATTTGCAATGGGTGAAAACGGCAGAGCTCTTTACACGGCCCAACAGATGATGGATTTCAAAATATGAAAGGGGAAACACATGTTAATACTAAAACGCCGTCATCATGTGGGATGCTGGGTAGGTTAATCCTGAGGCTCAAGGAAGCGACTGCATCAATATGCACGGGCTATTCAGAAGTAGCAATGGGCTGCCTTTAACATTGAGAGACACACTGAACCCGATTCTAATACCCTTCTACGATTTATGCAGCGGTTCACCGTTCCTGTTAACAGAGGCATGTGCAAAGCACACGCAGAATTACAATTTCAGTATGTGGGAAGTCTGTCATGCGACCATGTGCTCTCCAGGATTTGAGATGCCTATTCCCATTAAATCTATCGATGGGAAAACAACAATTGTGGGAATAGATAGAGGGTTCGTGATGAACAATCCCGCAGCGGCGGCCATTACTCATGTGTTGAATAATAAGGTTGACTTTGTGTCTGTTAATGGGGTGGATGATATCTTGGTGTCGTCCTTGGGAGCAGGAGCAATTGATTGTCCATAAAATAGTGGGGAATAGTGGAATGGGCAAGGCCGATTATGAATATTGTGAGTGAAGAAATCTCAGATATTGTGGATCATGCAGTCAGCGTGGCTTTTGGCGACAGTCCACAAAACTATGTAAGATTGCAAGTAATTTATAAAGCAACACATATATGTTTATCAATGACTGTATACATGGATGGCATCGAATTCCATTTATATGGTATCATTTTAAGCTCTACGGCATCGAATTCCATTTGTATGGCATCGAATTCCATCTATATATCATTATTTCCTGTCAATTTGATTGCGTGTTCATTTCTGGGTACCGTGTTCATGTCATCCTAAGTTGCAGGAGGATGTTAATGTTGATTTTCCATATGAGCTCAATAGAAAAAAGAAGAGAGATGAGACTTTAATATGATGCAAATATTTCAACATCTTTCACCAGAAAAATTGGAGCTACAGGTATGTTATAATTTCCATTCTCATTCAATATTTTCCTCACAATGGCTGTATGCATTTGCCATGAATCTGGTTTAATCTAGTTTAATAATTGAACTACTTTGCAGTTTAATCAATTTTAGGTATTTATGGTATCTTTTATTATTCTCTATCCTTCTTAATTAAACTTTTATTGGTTTCATGTTAATTTAATCAATCCATCACGTTTAAATGCCTTATTTTTGCTTGTGGAATTAAAAGTTGTTTTTAATTCTATCAATTTAATCAGACTATTTCATTAGTTCACTAACTCCCAACACAATTTTTTCCATGGATTTACCTTGCTTGTGTTTGTAGAAATAAAAAGTTTATCTTTATTCCTAATTTAACTCTCCTCTAATATGCATCTTAATTACAATTTTCACCTTGACTATTTATTATTAGATTTAGTTTTATAAATTTGAAAGTGTTGGAATTTAATTCCAACTGCAAACAATGAAACAATGAACAGTTGGACAAAAAACTGATTTCTCGTAGATGTTCGAGCCTGTTCGATGCCGCAAAGTTGCTGCAGATATTTTGCACATTAATGTGCATTAAATTGATAGAATTTAATTCCCCTGCAACCGCCAACTTAATTTCTTGAGAAAGTCATCACCACTTGTTGTAATTAATACGCAGATAAGTGTTACAGGATATTTTGATTATTTTATCAATTAAACTTAGATATTTATTTTCCTATAAATGTAAAGAACAACAGTTCTGTTTTTTGGTGCAAGAGATTTTAAACAACAATTATGTTTTTGTACTCTAAGAGAAAGAAAGAAGGTTAGAAGAACATAGTGAGTCTCTTCTGTAAATGCACAACAGTGCTGAACCTGCAATTTTCTAAAATAGAGAAAATTAGTTTGTGGAACTGAAGTGTTCCTCTTGTAACAGTTATTTTACTGTATCAGTTTGTTTACTGTTTATGAATACAAGTTTACTGTTTACAAGTTTATTGTTTTGCTTGGTTTTCTGTTGCTGTTACACCAAGCGTCAAAAGCACGTTGTTATTACTCTGTAAGTCTAAAAGTGACTTGATGCCAACTATTTTAGTTACTGTTACACCAAGCGTCAAAGTCAAAAAGTGACTTAGCATCAAAATCATGTTGTCGTTACACTGTAAGTCAAAAAGTGACTTGACATCAAAAATCGCATTGTTGCAACACCACGATCAGCGTTGCTGCAACACCAAACTGTGTTGCTGCAACACCGATTCTAGTAAGCAATTTTCTATTTTTTCTCTATTAACAGAAACAGAGTGTTATTCGGTGTTGCTGCAACACCAAATCCTGTTGCTCCAACACCATTTCCAAAAAACAATTTTTCCAGTTTTCTGTGCAGAAACAGAGTAAAAACAGAGCATTTTTTTTTGTCAGTCTGTTATGGAATTTAGCAGAAAATTCCAACATGGTATCAGAGCTAGTCTAGGCACTCAGTGAGTCAAAAACAAAGTTTGTTTTTAACTTTAGGTGCTGTAAGAAGCTTATTGAGCAGATTTTTTCCAGAAGAGAAAAGTTTTTGCTTGTTTTTAATTTTACAGTAAGTATCTCTTCTTTACCTATACAGAGTTAAGATGGCAGATGCTGGAACAAGTTTGACAAATTCCCAACTGCCACAGTTCAATGGGAAAAATCACAGTTATTGGTCCATAACAATGAAAGCATTGTTTGCTTCTCAAGGAATATGGGAGCTGGTTTAAACTGGCTATGCTGAACCTGCAGATGCAACAACATTGGCTGCTTTGACAGTAGCAGAAAGAGACCAGTGGAAGAGTGATAAGAAGAAGGATGCCAAAGCCCTGTTTTTCCTCTTCCAATCAGTACATGAAAGTATCTTTCCACAGATTGCAGCAGCAACAAAGTCCAAAGAGGCATGGGATATTCTCAAAACTGCCTATCAAGGCATGGAGAAGGTGAAGACTGCAAAGTTGCAGATGTTGAGGAGAGACTTTGAAACACTCAGCATGAAGGAATCCGATACAATAGATTCATTCTTCACTCAGGTTATTGGGCTGATAACCCAGATAAGATCTCATGGTGAAATTCTTGAAGAAAGAGGGATCGTAGAGAAGATCTTGAGATGTTTACCCTCAAGGTTTGAAGCTGTTGTGGTAGCAATAGAAGAAACAAAAGATATCTCACAGTTCACGGTAGATGAACTGAGTGCTTCTCTTATGTCTCATCAACATAGACTGAGTAGAGGAACAGGTTCCTCTTTTTAGCAAGCATTCAAGACTTAGATGTCTTTCAGCCAAGGAAAAGGTAGAGGCAGAGTAAATAACAGAGGTCGTGGAAGAAGCCAAAATAGAGGCAGATATTATCCTGCAAGCACAAGCGGGAGGAGCTACAATCAGAACCAAGATGAAGGTTCAAGAAAACAACAAGATCATGGACAAATGTATGAAAAATCCCAAGTCCAATGTCATTATTGTAAGAAATATGGGCACTATGCCAATGAATGTACGGAAAAACAAAATGACATGAATAGTAGGTAGAATGCTAATTTTGCAAATGAAGAAAATAAGAATCCAAAGAATGTGCTGTTAACATGTGACATTGCACAAGACAAATAAGAAGATTTTTGGTTCTTAAACTCAGGTTGTAGTAATCACATGACTGGAAATATTGAAATGTTTGCCAATCTGGATGAAACTGTGAAATCTGAGGTAACAACAGGAACTAATAGTAAGATATCTGTCAAGGGTAAGGGCAGAGTCGGTATCTGAGCAAGAAATGGAGAACAGATGATTGTGCCATAGGTATACTATGTACCTGGTCTGAAATGTAATCTTTTGAGCATTGGACAGCTCATTGACAAAGGTTACAATGTGTTCTTCAAAGATGATATGTGTACAATCAGAGCTATACCTCCAAGTAAGAAGATCATTTGCACAGGTGTAGATGACCAACAATAGAATGTTTCCTCTCAAACACGGGGCAAATTTGAAGGAAGGAAGAACTATTGCAGCTGTAACACAAGAAGTCTTTCAGGAACAAGTGAAAGATGTGAATTGTTTGTGGCACTTGAGATTTGGACATCTCAATTTCAGAGGCCTGAATCTGTTGCACAAAAAGGGAATGGTAAAAGGATTGCCATTGATTGAAAAACCGGACAGCGTTTGTGAAGGCTGCATCTTGGGCAAGCAACACAAAGAAAGCTTTCCAGCAGGAAAGAGTATAAGGGCAAAAGCACCCTTGGAAATTGTTCACTCTGATTTGTGTGGACCGATGCAAATACCATCATTTGTCGGAAATAGATATGTTTTAACTTTCATTGATGATTACACCATAAAGACATGGGTGTATATGCTGAAACAGAAGAGTGAAGTGTTTGAGAAATTCCACCACTTCAAAACTCTTGTTGAAAAGTAGAGTGGGCATTATATCAAAGTGCTCAGAACAGATAGAGGAGGAGAATACATCTCCTAAGATTTTCTGCGTTTTTGTAGAGAGAATGGCATACAAAATTAGTTCACCGCAAGGTATACACCTCAGCAAAACAGTGTTGCCAAAAGAAAGAATAGGACCATTCTTGACATGGTTAGAAGTATGCTGAAGGAAAAACACTTGCCTCATGAGTATTGGGCAGAAGCTATCACTTGCGCAGTTTATATCTTGAATAGATGCCCAACTAAAGCTGTCATGAACAAAATACCAGAAGAAGCATGGAGTGGTCAAAAGAAAACTGTCACTCACATGAGAGTATTCGGTTGTGTAGCTTATGCACATGTACTGGATCAGCTAAGGAAAAAGCTTGATAGTAAGCGGGAGAAGTGTGTATTTGTTGGCTATTGTGATGAGTCAAAAGCATACAAACTCTATAATCCATCCACTAAGAAATTAGTTGTAAGCACGGATGTGCAGTTCATTGAAGATGAAGCTTGGGGTGGAAGCTTGGAAAAAACAGTGAATGTGAAGACAATTGTGTCTCATGAAGAAGAAGAGGAAGGGACAAAAGCAAATAATCCTTCCTTGGTGGTTCCTCCTCCACCACAGCAAATTCAACCAACCACACCACAAGCTGGAATTCGAACAACCTTAAGAAGTCAAGGAAGTGCTTCTCCAAGCACACCACAAGAAGCAACAAATGAAGGTACAAATTCTTTGTTTGCTTTATCTAGTCATGTTGATGACTCTGTTCATTTCAAAAATGTAGTTGAAGATAGGAAATGGAAAAAACCCATCAATGGGAGAAAGGAATTGAAGTTCCTTGAAGATCTGTTTAAAGAATATGGAGTTTGATATGTAACTCTTGCCAAGATGGCTGAGATGGGCTTTACTGCCAACACCCTTGTCAATATGACAGAGGAAGAGATTGAAGATTTGATGAAGACCCTGGTAGAACTCTATTAGATGGATCTTCCTATAGGGAAGAGATATGAAATTACATCTGCCATGAGAGCATAGAAGGAGCAAGTTGCTGATATTCTGACCAAACCATTGGATCGGAAAAGTTTTGAAATTTTGATGAAGTGTCTAGGTATCACTAATAACCTAGTAGTTGAAATTAAGGGGGAGTGTTGGAATTTAATTCCAACTACAAACAATGAACAACTGGACAGAAATCTGATTTCTCGTAGATGTTCCAGCCTGTTCGATGCCGCAAAGTTGCTGCAGATATTTTGCACATTAATGTCCATTAAATTCACAGAATTTAATTCCCCTGCAACCGCCAACTTAATTTCTTGAGAAAGGCATCACTGCTTGCTGTAATTAATACGCAGATAAGCGTTACAAGATATTTTGATTATTTTATCAATTAAACTTAGATATTTGTTTTCCTATAAATGTAAAGAAAAACAGTTCTGTTTTTTGGTGCAAGAGATTTTGAACAGCGGTTCTGTTTTTGTACTCTGAGAGAAAGAGAGAAGGTTAGAAGAACATAGTGAGTCTCTTCTGTAAATGCAGAGCAGTGCTGAACCTACAATTTTTTGAGATAGAGAAAATTGGTTTGTGGAACTGAAGTGTTCCTCTTGTAACAGTTAGTTTACTGTATCAGTTTGTTTACTGTTTATGAATAGAAGTTTACTGTTTACAAGTTTATTGTTTTGTTTGGTTTTCTGTTGCTGTTACACCAAGCGTCAAAAGCACGTTGTTATTACTCTGTAAGTCTAAAAGTGACTTGACGCCAACTATTTTAGTTGCTGTTACACCAAGCGTCAAAGTCAAAAAGTGACTTAGCATCAAAATCACGTTGTCGTTACACCGTAAGTCAAAAAGTGACTTGACGTCAAAAATCGCGTTGCTGCAACACCACGATCAGCATTGCTGCAACACCAAACTCTGTTGTTGCAACACCGATTCCAGTAAGCAATTTTCTATTTTTTCTCTGTTAATAGAAACAGAGTGCTATTCCATGTTGCTACAACACCAAATCCTGTTGCTGCAACACCATTTCCAGAAAACAAATTTTCCAGTTTTCTGTGCAGAAACAGAGTAAAAAAAGAGCATTTTTTTTTGTTTGTCTGTTAAGGAATTTAGCAAAAAATTCCAACACAAAGCTACTTACAAGATCTGTAATATTATTAAGCTACATTTCGAATTATAGTTGTAATACATATACCAACCATATCAAATCTTGTAAGATAGATATTTTCCTTTGCTTTATAGCTTGAGTGTATAAATCTTTTCGTGCAAACAAACTCTTATCATTGACTAAATCTCTCAGTAATACTGGAAGTTAAATCTTGTTGTACATTGTGAGCCTATAAATATACATAGATCTCAATTTACGAGATTCGATATGTGAGAGGACCTATAATCTCTCATCCACACGAAAATGAAGCACCTATAACAGCGGTTCTCTATGCTGCAAGGACATCTTCTCTCCATTATCCCTAGTTGTGATACATAACATTTATGAATAATTCCTTCCGCATCTATGAATAGCATTTACGGATAATTTTGTTCTCATGTTTGAAACGCTGAGCACTTGTTTCAAAGTTTTGTTTATAATTATTTTCTGCAACTACGGATAGCATTTATTTATACTTTTACTACCCCATTATAATTTTGTTCACACATGTCATATCAATATTCGTTTCAACTATCACTAGGCATTTAATTTTTCTTTCTAGATTTAGACACAAATAACAAGAAACATTGAATGCCTACAATTTTGAAAGACCGATCTATTCTGGTATAATGGTGATCAATTGCAATTATCTTAGGAATACATCTTAACCGGGAAGGTATTGGTCATACGTAGACTATTTTTGTAATTTTGTCCTTGGGACACCCTAACCTGATTTGCTCCAATGTCGAGCAAGCTATTTGCAATTGCATTTGAGAACGCATAATTAATTATTTATATTGCATTTTTTTTTAATGTAGATTGTTTGTTGGTCTAACATTCAAGCATTGATAACTTAATTATCATTCACTGCAAAATAATATGAAAATATGTAAGTATCCTAACTAGTATAAATAAAGAGAATGAAATGATATGTAATTAATTATTTTTTTCTTAGGAGGATGAGGAGGAGAAGGAAATAGGCAGAGGTTGAGGAGGCTAAGGATGAGGGGGAGATGAGGCCAAGGGGGAGGAGGCATGGTAGGAGGTAGAGGTGAGGGAGGAATCTGAGGAATAGGCAAAGGTGGAGGCAGAGGAAGGCGAGGAGGAGTGTGCGGTGGCAAGAGAGGATGGTGAAGAGGTAGAGGGGGATGAGGAGGAGGAGGAGGCATGCGGAGAGGCAAAGATAGAGGTAGGGGAGGAGGAAAAGGGAGGGAGAGGAGGTTGAAGGGGTGGAGGAAGAGGGAGGCGAAGGGAGGGGTGGTGGAAGAGGTAGAGTAAGAGGAGGAGGAGGAGGAGGAAAGGTGGAAGATGCAGAGGGGGAAATGGCTAAGGTTTTGGGGGGAGGAGGCAGAGGAGGAGGGGGAGGCAGCAAGAGAGTAGCGGGAAGAGGAAGAGGGGAAGGAGGGGGAGGAGGAATAGGGGGTGATGGAGGAGGCAAAGGGAGAAGAGAGAGGGTGAGGAGGGTGGCAGGAGGAGAGGTGAATGTGGAGGTGGGGGAGGAGTGGAGGAGGTGAAGGAGGAGGTAGGGGACAAGGGGAGCAGGAGAGGTGAGGGTGGAAGTGGGGCAGGAGGGGAGGAGGTGAAGGAGGAGGTAGTGGAGGAGGGGAGGAGAGACAGAGGTGGAGGAGGGGGAGGCAATTGTGGAGGGAGGCAAGGGAAATACGGGGAAGGCAGAGGGGATGGTAGAGGTGGGGGTGATGAGGAGGAGGCAGGGGAGTGAGGAGGAGGAGAGTGAGGAGTGGGGAGGAGGCAGAGGTAGAGGAAGAGTAGGGAAAGGGGGAGGAGGGTGAAGAAGTGGAAGAGGCAAGGTGGGTAGGAGCAGGAGGGGGAGGTAGAGCAGTTGCAGGAGGGGGAGGCAGGGGAGGAGGAGTTGGGGGGCGGTGAGTGAGGAGGATGAGGAAGGGGGGCGTGCGGAGCAAGACAGGGAGAAGAGTGAGGGTGAGGAGGGGGAAGAGGTGGAAGAGGTGGGGGGTAGGAGGAGGAGGAGGAGGAGGGCAAGATGATGGGAGGCTGCAGGAGAGGATGGGGAAAAGGTAGAGGTGAATGACGGGGAAGAGGAAGACGCTCAAGGGAAGGAGTTGGAGAAGTAACAAGGCGAGGGGGAGGGAGAGGAGGTGAAAGAGTAGGTGGCATCGAAGGGAAGGAGAGGACGCAGGGTGAGAGGTATAGGTGGAGGTGAGGGAAAGGTAGAGGTAGAGGTGGGGAAGGAAGGGAGGGTGAGGGGGGAGAGGAGAAGGCTGATGGGTAGGAGGTGGAGGGTGTATGTGAGGAGGAGGAGGAGGAGGAGGGGGAATATGCATAAGAGATAGAGGGGAAGAGGTAGAGGATGGGGTGGGGATGGATGGGGAGGTAGAGGCATGGCATGGGGCGACAAGGTAGGGGAGGAGGAAAAGGAAGAGGGCGGTGAGGACAGGGGGAGGAAGTGGGGGAGGATGTTGAGGGGGGGAGATGGAGAATGGGCGAGGCAGGCGGGGGTTAGGGAGGAGGCACAGGAGGGAGGGTGAGCATGGGGGATGAGGGGAAGAGGGAGTATGTGGAGGCATGGGAGGAGGTGGAGGACAACTGGGAGGGGGGCATGGGTGTGGGTGGAGTGGGGGTTGGAGATGATTTGAATTTTCAAAAAATAGGCTAGGTTGATAATAAAAGGAGCTTTTTTAATTTGTTTAAATGAGTGAAACCTCAGTATTTTTAGGACCAGAATTCCAATGAGTGGAATCTTCTTACTTTGGATTTTTGGGTATCAAAATTTTTCATATTAAAATTTTGTTTTTGAAATTTTAATTTATTTAAAATCAATTTAAATAATAAAAAATTATTTGGTAGATAAAATTGTATATTGTTAGAGAATTAAATAATTGAGTGAAAGCTAGATTATTATGAAAACACTTCAGAAGTTGCCAACTCCACTTCAGATTCCTTTAAAATTGACCCACTGCATCGATGTCTCTTTTCAAAACACAATCCACTTCCTCAATCGTGACACAATGATGATATAATGATTGTTTTCAAATTGGTTTAAGAAAAACCCACTCCATCCATACAATGCTATCACATCGTTATCCATCACTATCATAATAAAGCAACCTATAAATACCATAGGAGTTCTAAAAAATGATGAGACAATTGCCAAAAATTACAGGATAGGGTTGCACTACGAGGGTATTTCTCTATGAAATAGTTGTTGAAGAAATGAGACTTACATCCCTTGAAATGTTTTTCCCTATTTGAGATTTCTCTTTGAAATGGTTTTTTAATATATCTGTTTTGAGAAACCATATATATCAATTGACACCTATATTTTATTTCTCATGCATATGTTTTATTGTAGGAGGATGCATGCACTCCATTAAATGCCATAACATTTTTTACATTCCTGAATTTGGTTTTGATATTGGATGTTGCAACCAATGGAAAATAGTTGGTGAATAGACTTTAATTATTTATTCCACAAAGTCGTTTGCACTATTTCACTTTAGAGCTTTTATTTGTTGGGTTTTGTTTACTTCCCATCTCATTGAGCCCAGAGGCTAATTCTACAGTCCACTATGATGTGTAAGCCTATCCTTCCCTCATCGACGTTGAAATTTTTCTCGTGTAGACCCCTATAGATTTTTTAAAAGAATCTAAAAAAAAAAGTTAAATAACTATACAATAGACCTCAAGAAATTGGATCTCATTGTGCTCATGTTAAACCCATATTTAAGATGGATATATACTTGCACTTAACTCAATTTCGCAACCAATCTAAGGTTTACGATTTTTTTAGGATTTTTTGAATCTAAGATTTCTTAGTTACTACATAGTCATTATTTACTTTACAAATTGAACTACTCTATCCATCACTAATTAAACTACCCCTAAAAAAAAAATCATTTATTTTCAACAAAGAATTTCAACTAAATTGAAATAGAAAAAGTTCGCATCATTTTTCCTAAACACTATAACATAAGCTTGATTAACAACATTTTATTAATATTATTTAAAAATAAGATATAATTAACTTCAAAGCATTATATATTTAAATATTAATTAAATTTTAAAAATTAAATATGTATTATATTAAAAACGCATCATAACATTAGAATGTCTTATAGTTATTTCCCATTCATAAAAAAGAAATGTTTTACCTTCATAAAAGCATTTTCAATAGAAAAAGGATTTCCATCCCTTATTTCATAATTTATACATCTCTCATTTCAATAGTAAAAAGATTTATATCTCATTATTTATACAGTTCTCATATTACTGAGTCTAGAGAGTCATTCTACAACTCCATATGATGTGTAATTTT
>APFE030609241.1:20986-37369 GCA_000404065.3 Pinus taeda | reverse complement strand
AGCTTCTACGCCTTTCTTTAAACCATCCATCTTAGCTTCTACATCTTTCTTTAAACCATCCATCTTAGATTTTGTTGCTTTTTGTGCAAGTGACACTTGTTGCACTTGGTCTCATAATTTTGATATATCATGTTGCATTTCTTCCTCTTCTTCACGATTCATGCTAGAGATTTCAGGTTTCTTACTAGGTGTTTGCATTTTCTTTCCTCGGGGCATCAATTACCGATAATAATGCTTTACTATGCCCTTTGAATTCCTTTAAACTAATTTTTCAAACCAAGTTTAGGCAAAAATTTAAAAAAAACTGCACACCTTTTTTCACTTTGTAGGAGCTTGATATTGAATATGATGTATCTCTGTAATTTCGAATCATCTAGTTCTAAACTGCAACCTGCGGTAGCCCTCTGCGTCCTCTTTCTAATGCCACCAGTCTAATCCAAATCGGATTCTTCGGGGAAGAGCTATGCCAAATCTCCCATAGTGACCTGATTATTGACTAGTTCAGTAGAGATAACTTGTACGACGTGACACGAGTCACTGTTTTTACCTTTAGCTCTGAAAAATATACAAGAAACTACAGTCCGTCCTCTTTCTATACCTTCTTACGAAATTTCAATCTAATGCTCAGAGAGAAAGTTATGAAGATTTCCCCCAGGTCACTTGTTTGGAATGTAATTCAGGAATTTGCAAAAATGACCAACTTCCTCAGATCATATCTCCGCAAATATAGTGCGAAAAGCTCTGAAATTCATACTTGAGGTTCAATGTGATTTCATCTCAAATGGTTTTTTTTTCAGCTTGTAAAACATCATAGAAAAAAAGTTATAGCGAAAATTCCACGATGACTTATTTGGAGCAGCGAAAGCCTAGAATCCAAAGCTCTGATACCAAATGTTATGAAACCAGCTCTCAAAAAGATAGAAAAGATAGTTGAACGCCTTAGAATTCAGCCTCTTCGAGGGGGAAACCTCCTTTACATTACACAAATGAACAATTCTTGGATGATTCAAATGACAAAACCTCCTTTCTATATATAGGAGTCTAAGGAGTCACAATATAACTCGGCCGACCTAACAATAGTAATATAAAGCCACAAAAATAACAATAGAGGGATTCTATGGGGCACAATAATAACAATATGGGGACAATAGGGACACAACAATATTAATAAGGGATACAACTACAATAGTAGTGGGGTAATCACTAGTATTATAGGGACCTAACATTTTTCCACAAAACCACCACACCAACTCCAAATTATCCTAGCTTATTTATACTCTATTAGATCAATCAACCATGATAGGGCTAATGATCATCCAACCAACCTATATTATTTTTATTTTTCTTTACTAGTTATCGGTCTAAATGAACTAGATATAACTTAGCTCCTTGGATTTTTGGGGCTTCAATAATTAACTCACATGACCATAAGATATGAAGATAGTCCTAAACATCCAGATCATGGGCCCATTTGATTGTGCCAAATTAAGTTAGACTTGGATACTTTTCAAGCCACGTTACTTTTTAACTCTAGCTCTAGAGGCTTTAACATGATCCCGTATGACCATATGATGGGACCACATCCTTCAAATGTGAACTTTAGATATCTAGGAATCCAAATCTTTTTTGTGATGCACACATGCTCAAGGCATAGATTTCTAGATAAGCTAGATTTATTTCAGTAGAACCGTGACCCAATGGAACTTTGACCAAGTAACCTTTTTAAAATTATATCCAGAAGTTTGGATATTTCGGATGCCTCAAACCTTCTTCAATGTATCTAGATTCGAGAATTAATGGAAAATGACAGTAGGCCTAGATTTCTTGGAGACCCTAGATATACGAATAAGTCTTATGCTGATTTTGAGAAATTTTCCCAGATTTCAACTAGTTTGTTTAAAGACAATAAAATGAAAATTTTGCAAATCAATCCTTGGTGGGAGTCCTGATACTGTCGTGTTGAAACTTCAATAACTTTCCACATGTAATATTTTTCCATGTCATCTCTACCATGTCACTACCACATCATATGCCATGTGTTATGCCATACCATCACCATTCCTACGTCATTGTCACTTACTGCCACATATCTACTAGCTCATGTTGCCTCTTGAATCTGGTTCTAGAAAAATAATGAAACTCCTAGATTATCTTGTTCTAGAGAAATAATTAAACCCCTTCGATTGTCTGGATGAATCCGATTCTAGAGAAATAATAAAACCTTGAATTTCTCATACGTGTTTGGATATCTCAGATACCTTAGCCAACATAAAATACCTTCACTTCAAAATGTGTTTTCTCATCAATCTTGGGGAGTTTGACTAAGTGTTATATATCATTGGAAAGTTCTCTGAAGGGGGCTATCCAACTAAACACTTTGCATGTGCTTTTGAACAATTTACCTGTAGACAAAATGCCTTCAAATATATTACCTATATCCTTGAACTTGGATAGGAAGCAACACACTTACCAGGCTCCCCCTAAACTTGACACAACCAACTACAACTGCCAACATGCTCAACAATCTCCTCGGGCTTGACATCAATGACAAAACTTGCTCAACAACCATAGAAAGACCATATAATGAATTGTTTCTATAATTCCAAAGCTATTTGATTTCAATAATTAGCCATTTATCTAAGTGCACAATGGTCTTTATATGCTCAACCAATAGGATCATAACCTAACACCCTAAGAGATATAAGTCCATAACAATGTTCCACTATTATTTTAGGCCACTCATTTAAGGCATTTATATGGTATTGTGCACGTATTTGTAAAGTCTCAAATTCCACCCTTTGGAATGATTTGAACTTCAATAACGTATATGTTGTAATGCTTTTGCATACAAACTTTCCTTGCTATGTGTTATTCATACCTCAAGGTAGACATGACATGACAATTCTAATACTTGTAAATGTTAACAAATATCCAAGGGTGACCAATAATGACCACCTAAAGTGGCCATGATACCATAAGAGGATAAAGCTAAGTGGATCCAATGGAATGTCTATATGCCTAAACACCTCTGTTTCCTATGCCTAAGTGTTTAAGCCACCTTGTCATTACCCTAACCCTTCACTCTTTTATAATATCAATGTTGAGCTTAACCTATAGTTTAATATAATATTGGAGAGGTGGATATAACCATCTCCTAAATTAGGTAACCACATCCTACATTCTTGGAATTTATGCACCAAATTATTAGAATTAAGAGAAGTTGGGCTAGGACTCTCTCTCCACCTTTCACTCATGCCAAGATAGGAAAATTCAAATTAGGAGAGAGGGTTATTTTTTGAAGCTTTAGAGAAGAGAAAAAGGAGGTTTTACCTTGGAAAAAGGGATTTTCCATACTATGGACATAAATAGCACATGAAAGAAAGCCATGAGAGCTAGTAGGGAATAAGGGAAGGAAGATGAAGCCATAAAAAGAAAGAGGAAGGGACTAATGTGCAGTAATAGAAATCAATCTAAGTATAGAGACACACTTATAGTCCTTGAAGAAAGCTTATCATAAAAATTCCAAAGAACTAAGATAAATCATGTCATATTTTAATTTGATATTGATGGTAGTTTGGAACTTTTGTGCACACATTGAAGAGTACTAGAGGGAAGAACATCCCATGGACTACGGAGCAGAGAAGGAAGTGGCCTACCTATGTTGTGTGGTGAAAGTATTATGAGTGCCAAATGTTAGTATAATTAAAGAACTCAACAATGGGTCACTCAATCAATATTTTATTGCTTTTTAGGATGAAGTGACTAACATAATAGTTTTGTAATTTTATTCTTTAATATGTTGGTCTCATAGCCTAGCTAAGAGGATGGCATCCACAAATGACCTATGATTGGGTAGAAAATTCTTTGTCTCACCTAGTGGCTTCACTTTTGGCTTTTGGAAAAGATAAGTACCTATTTATTTCTCCACAATTATTATGTTTGAGTATAATTCTATGTTGCTTGTGGCCAAATGCATTGTAATTTCTTTGTAGGCTTGATGAATAAATGGGAATTGATTTTTTATTTTATTTTTTTAATGTAATTTTGTATGTTAAAATATATAAGAGCATCTCATATATACTAGATGCCTATCAATAAAGTTGTGTGGAAAATTTTGAATTACCTTATAATGTTTTGATTGAATTTTATATGACATTTCCCTATATTTTTCTTCTTTTTTCTACGAGTATGCTTGTCATCTAGTAAGAATGATAATAGAGGTATGACTAACTATAACTGGAAAACCTATAGAAATATGTAGACTTTATCCTATAACAAAACTTTTAAAATAATATGGATACTTTGATGGAACTTGAATCAATCTCATTCACTTGAAACTAAATTGATGTATTGCATTTTCATAGGACTTATCATATGGCTAAAATCTATAGCTTAGGAATGATTCCACATATAGGTTTAATCTTCACAATATTAATCCAAACAATATTGGATTCCCTTGCATGAAAATATGGATGCTCTATCACTAATCAACTGATTACTAAGTGTAGAGTATTACCATGGGAGGTTCCCCTTTTCCTAATTTCATAAACTTTTTACCTTTTCCATAACATTGAAATTGAAAAACCTTGCTATATGATAACATAGTAAGGTTGTTGAGAAATGGATTATGTGGGTATTCCAGCTGAGTTAAAACATTATTGAGCTTGATTATTTATTTTCCTTGCTTGGTATGTGGAAAAATCTAATTGAATTTTAGATCCTAATTTTACTCTTGAAAAATTGAATGATGCCCACTCAAGTATATTGATATTTGTTCATAATGGATATAAATATATCTAGATTCCATTATAGAAGAAGTGGTAAATGATGGTGTGGATTTTGAAGTAAGATGGAATACAGTTTCTCATATGTGTGTGTTAGAAATTCCAGCTTGTCTTGGACTCTAGTGATAAACCCATCCAAGGAGATATATATGTATATTCAAATTTTGATCATTTGTTTTTAGAAGTCAAATTCTATGTTCTATTATTTCATCCTTAGGCTATTATTATAGGGTTCAAGTTCAAAAGTCCCAAGCATTAAGGTATAGTCTCATGTGCCATGCTATATGGTCAATAGGCAGGGTCATAAGGAACCACTACGCTAGATTTTGTTTGATACTGGAGGTTGTTTATTGTTGGGAATGTATTATATTCTTTGCATGGTTATATACACACAATTTTTTGGCCATTTTTTTATATGTTTTGATTTTTTTGCCAATGATATTTTAACTCATTGTAATCTAATCCCGGTTAAGGGATTAGGGCTGTAATCTAATTAGGGTTAATGGATTAGGATTTTGGATGATTCCAAATAACTAAATATTGTATTATGTATAGTCAAGGAAATACAATGAAAGAAAGGGAGGTGCAACCCTAAATTTTGCTGGCTTTCTTAGTTAAGGGTTTCTAGGGTCAATCTTTATGTATCTTATGTATTCCATTCTCATTCTTTCTATTTTTCTTAAGAATTTGAATGCCTTCTCCACTTCAACTATATAAAGCTTATATTTATAATACAATGTTGAGCTTTGAAGGAGGTCAAGTATGGAATATTTTGGAACGTCGTATATTTTATCAAAACATGATGTCCCTTTGTGTAGATAATATTTCACTTATACTAACTATCCTCATTCTTTGAGTAGGTTTACATTATTGCCAATGCTATAATTCCATACTCTTACCTTCATGTAATCAAGTCAGTGAGTGGGTGGTCCATGGAACCTGAAAAGTTTGCATCGTTTTGAAAGAGGTCATGCATATATTAGATTTTGGAATTTATATATAATTTCTACGTGAGACTCCACTTTTCTTCCTAAGGAAATCCAAATTTTTGTATTACTAGTGCTCAAAGAAATGAAATGTTATAAGACATTGAAGCATAAATGAGTAATTGGTTGACTTTGTTTTCTTATATATCCCAACTATTATATTGTGTTTGTAAATATGATGAGAAGGCATTTTCTAGCTTGCATTGGTCTTCCACACTACTTTATGTACTAAAAGAGGATTAGTTGTATTCTTATTCTTTATGTGGCTAACATAGTTTTATATGTGAATTATTCTACTTTTTTTACTGTAATAATCCCAGGTTTATTTTCCATGTCAATAAAATAAAACCAAGGTCATAGAACACATATTCCAAGTTGAATGGTGGGAAAACATTATAGTGGGCATCACTTGTGGTTTAATTAATGGTTATGGAAATTGGAAAAGGCATTAGCAAAGGGGCAAGAGGCAATAAATGACATTTAATTATGAAAATAAAGGAAAATAGGAGAAAAGGAATGTGAAGAGACACAAATTTGCATGCAAGAGAACTTAGAGGAAAAATGAAGGAAAATGAAGAAAAAAGAGACATCAATAATAAAAAGGCATAAAAAAAACATCTGTTAGATTTTGTCAGTTTAGCATTTAGCTCTGTTACACTCTTGCACACTTAGAGCATTCTTGGCGGATCCTTGGAGTATTCTAGCAATCACTTGGATTGGAGAAAGAAAGCAAAGGAAAGCAAGGGAGCACAAGGAGATAGTTGGATCAACAGCTACAATAGGATTACTTTGCATGTAACATGTTGCATGTGTGATTTCCTTATTGGTTTTTGGATGCATGGTATATGCATGTGGTTCCTTGGTTATGCGTTGTCACTGGCATGGAGATTTTCTTGGATTGATAGTGGTTTCAGCCTTGCCTTTCCATTTCCTGGATAGCCATGGTGTAGTGGGTTCCCCATTTGGATTTTTCTGATTGGTTCTTAGGTTTCCTATGGATGTGGGTTGGGACAAATTCTCTGGAGATCTAAACCCTTTTGGGTTCCCTGGAGGCTATGGGTTGAGATGGGAGATCTCTAGAGCCCTGTAAAAACTTGGGTTCCCTGGAGGTTGTGGGTTGAGTTAGTAGTTCCTGGAGCCTTGCAAAACTTGGGTAGAGACCAATCTGGTTGATGTTAGTGATTTCTTGACCTTATAGGTGAGATCATTGTGCTTGAGGGTTGAGGTGGTTTGGGCTCTGAAAGCCCTAGTTGGTTCTATTTTGGTTTAACCCTTATGATCTCACATTCATGCTTAAAATATGGCACGTAGGTGATTAGCTAAAAGAGATATTTTGGTTCAGTCAATATATGGTCAGGTGGTACATGAAAGTCCCTAACTTGGTTGGCATTTTCAGATGTTAATATGCACTATTTTCTTATTGTGATCTATGAGAAATTGTGTTGATTATTATGGTGATCTTATGGTTGATTTGTCATAGTTTCTATTATGGTTATATGTTGGTTATGTGCATCGTTTTATGATGTGCTCTAGCTATGGATCTTGTTCATGATTTGATAAGTTACTGGATAGTTGATGAATGCATAGGATAACAAGTGTTATTGCAACTACCTTGAGAGGGCAATGGACATCCTCAATAATTCTTTGAAAACGTTCAAAAGTTTATGATTAAATATGCATTCATGACCTGTAGCTTCTATGTTTATCATATGTTTGACGAAATGAGTACCATGTATTAGGCATGTCTAGGTCGAGATCTCGCTCATGTTCTGAATGGTTGGCATTGTTATCATTAAATTTATGCTTCTAGAAAGTTATAGGTAGTTTTGGGCAGTGGTATGGAGGCTAGCCTGAAAAAGTGGCATAGATCTCACGATAGCATGCACAAAACAAAGGAATTTGGGTCATAACCGCATGGAGATAGGACTATGGGTGCGATTATAGCCTCCCAACCACATGCGTGAAGTGTTATGGGTGCAGTTGTGGAGTAAACTTAGTGAAAAAGAGTTCCAACTCAAGGATTGATCACTTGGGGTGGTTGATAGGCTCCTTAGTGTTATGTAGTCTTTGAGGGATGTCAGATTACTTCCAGTTTGTAGGCCCCACTTCCATAACTGAAACTTAGAGATCGGATCATATTATAGTGACACTTAGCTCATGTTTACCCTAGAGAGCTTGTAAAAGTGGGTAAATGTGGGAGTGCTAATTACAAATTGGTATCATAGCTTCCAGGTTCAAACACTTGGACTGGATGGGATAAATGCATATTGTTATGCATGCATGTCAGTTGTATATGTGTCTACTATTCATGCATTGTGATGGTTACAATTATCATGGACGTGGTCATTATTGCAATTTTGTGTTATCATGCATGATGTTGACATGATGTCATTACGTATCTATATCATGTTAATCTGGATTATTTGTACAGATGAGATAACCTCCTTTAAAACACACTGAGGTATGATTTTGATTATGTCTCTATTGTGTTTATCTAACATGATATGTTTGTAGGAGATAGAATATAAAATATGAAGAGCATAATGGTGGACTACAGTTCACATGACTCCCCTTATAGGCCTAATGTGAATTTATGGAATGGGAAAGGTCAATTGGGAAACAAGGATAAGAGTACTCTCTTGATTTAGTAGATACACTCAGAATTTTGAAGGCATGGATCAAAAGTTGCAAGGTAGATAATAACAGGCTGGTTGAGGCACATGAAAGACTTGTTGGAGCTCAGGAAAAGTAAACAGATATTAATGCAATCATTCTTCAAAGCCTTTCAGATTTACAGAAGCAGTGACAATAAGGGATCAGTTAGGGACATGAAGAAAAGACAAATGGAGCATATGGAAACATGTCCCATAAAGGTTACAAGTTGAACATGGATGACACATTCAGAGGTGGTAGATCTTTGGATACACTTGATAGGTGGGCTAGCACTAATGGATTTTATTCCAGCTCCAGTTCTGAGAGATATCATCTTCATTACTTCCAACATCCTTATAGGAGGAGTGGGAGAGGGTGCTTTCCAGAAGAGTTCAAGAAATCGAAGCCTCCTACATTTGATGGATATGTGAAGAAATAAGAAGTTGCATAAGCATGAATACTTGGGATGAAGAAGTTCTTTAGATTGCATGATTATTCAGAGAATATGAAAGCCAACATAACTATCTTCAGCCTCAAGGGAAAAACAAATATCTAGTGGGAATATGTGAAGCGTGTTAGAGGCATTAGGGTAGAGGAGTTGAGTTGGCATGAGTTTAAAAGAATCTTCGGGAAGAAGTAGTTGTCTGAGAGATATTATGATGGAAAGGCCAAGGAATTCTCTGAGTTGAATATGGGTTCCATGAAATATGAAGAGTACATGACCAAGTTTTTGGAGTTTTTGAGGTATGTTCCCTACCTCAAGGATGAGAATAAAAAGGTCCAAAGGTTCGTCAACAGATTTCCAGTAGCATTCAAAGATCAGATTGAGTATGATGAGCCTCGATCATTGGAAGAAGTCATCAAGAAGCTAAAGCATTGTTATGAGAAGTCAAAGCACAAGTTTGAGTCGACGTGGGATTGGAAAGGGAATGAAAAGACTAAAGGAAAGTGGGCTAAGAAGCGAGAGAGACTTCAGGATGCAAGTGACCAAGAGATTTTAGCGTCATACAAGAAGTTCAATGTAGTTGATAAAGGACATGGATTTCAGCCCGAGGAGTTGAATAAGGGTAATGGAAGGAAACCTTTGAGGTGTTGGACTTATGGTGGAAAGCATCGCCATAGTGAGTGCCCATCACATCATGGTGGAAAGCCTCAGATTTACAATGCTCGGGAGGCACTGAGAGTTGGAGATGTTAGTCAGAGTATTCCTAGGATTTATGCAGTAGTAGATAACAAGAAGGAAGATCATCGGGTATCCATTATTGTGATCGAGTGTAAACTTCATGATCAAGTTATTTCCATTTTGACTGATCCTAGATCTAACTATATTTATATTAGTCTTGACATGGTGGATAAGTGTTGCTTGAATAAATAAGTGCATGTAAAATATTGGTTGGTGTAGTTGGCTACAGGGACCAAGAGAAGGGTTCATCATTGGGTGAGATATTGTGCATTTGAGTTGAATGGTATGCCTACATTAACACATTTAAATGTGCTTCCTTTGGTATCATATAGTATGCTTTTGGGCATGGATTGGTTGTTCATTAATAGGACCAAGGTAGACTTTTATGACAAGGCTATTGAGTGCCTAGATGATGATGGGGGAAAGGAGAGACTTGCAGGGAAAGAAGAAGCCTACATCAGTGAGAACAGTTACAACTATGCAGGCAAAGTGCAGTTTCTGAAAAGGATATTTATTGTTTGCAATGCATATTTCCAGTGACAAAGGGATGGATGTTGAGGATGAAGAAGTCTTGAAGAGGTATCATGTTTTGCAGTGGTTTCAGGATGTGTTTCCTATAGAGATTTCAGAGTTGCCTCCTCATAGAGAAGTGAATTTCTCTATTGAGTTGATATTAGGAGCAACACCAACATCTAAGGGACCTTATAGAATGAGCACTCGGAATTGGTGGAATTGAAGTTGTAGCTTAAGGAAATGATTGATAAGGGATACATAAGGCTAATTGTATCACCTTGGGGTGCGCCAATGTTGTTTGTAAAGAAGAATGATGGCACTTTTGGATTGTGCATTGATTACAGGTAGTTCAATAAGGTGCCTATCAAGAACAGGGACCCATTATCGCGGATTGACGATTTGTTTAATTAATTGAAGGGGGGTGCAATGGTTTCAAACATTGATATAAGATCAAGATATCATTAAGTGTGCATCAAAGAAGAAGACATTTAAAAGACTACATTCCATATAAGGTATGGTCATTATGAGTTTGTGGTGGTTCCTTTTGGTCTTACCAATGCTCCAACCACCTTCATGTGTTTGTTGAACCATGTGTTATGTCCTTACTTGGACAAGTTTGTGATAGTGTTTGTTGATGATATATTGATATACTCCAAGAATGAGGAAGAGCATGTAGAGCACCTAGCAGTGGTGTTGAGATTGTTGAGAGAGCATTAGTCATATGCCAAGCTCAACAAGTGCAGTTTCTTTCAGTCTCAGGTTCACTACTTGAGACATGTTGTTTCCAAGAAAGGGATAATAGTGGACCCAAAAAAGATTAAAGTTATCACGGAGTGGCCAAATCTTAGGAATGTGGATGAGGTCAGATCATTCATGGGACTAGCAGGTTCTTACATGCGGTTCATCAGGAACTTCTCAAGGATTGCTCATCCTATCACATATTTGTAGAGAAAAGGAAAGAAGTTTGAATAGAATTAGTAGTGTACAACTAGTTTTGAATAGTTGAAGCATTTTCTTACAAATGCTTCGATTTTGAAGATTGGAGACCCTAATAAGGAGTTTGTGTTTTGTACAAATTCTTGCAAGGAAGGACTAGGTGGGGCCCTGATGTAGGAAGGACATGTGGTTTTCTATAAGTCAAGGAAGCTGAATGAGCACAAGCGGAACTATGTGATTCATGATCTTGAGTTGGCAACTATCATTCATGCATTGAAGATGTGGAGACATTACCTCCTTGGCAGGAAGTTTGTTTTGATGAGTGATCATAGTGGGTTGAGGTACCTTTTTACCAACCCCATCTGAATGCCAAGCAATCTAGATGTTTGGCTACCCTTAGTGAGTTTGAATTTGAGATCAAGTACATCAAAGGCAAGGAGAATAGGATTGCATATGCTCTTAGTAAAGGAGTTCATGTGAATCACATTTCAAGTGTGAGCTCTTATGGGACAAATTTATAGGAGTGGATCTTGCATGTAGAGAAACATAATGAGAGGTACCAACTACTGAAGTAGAGATTGCAGCAATAGGGTGAAGGTGATAGAGATGAGGAGTATCACCTCATGAAATATGGCTTGGTGAGATTCAGGAACAAGATTTATGTGCCAAATAGCAATTTTATCAAGAAAATTATGTTGAGGGAGTTTCATGTCAAGCCGTATTCATGCCACCCAAGATATCCAAAGATTTTGGCAACAATCAAGAAGTTATATCATTGGCCAAACTTGAAGAAAGAGGTGTTTGAGTATGTTGCAAGATGTTTGGACTGACAATAGGTGAAAGTTGAGTGTAAGAACCCAGCCGGTCTATTATAGCCTATTCCGATTCCATAATGGAAATGGGAGGTCATTTCCATGGACTTCATTACATGTTTGCCCAGGACATTGAAGCAACATGATTTCATCATGGTTGTGGTTGACAGGCTAAGCAAGGTAGCTCACTTCATTACATTAAAGTCTACTAATCTAGCTATGAGGTAACTCAGATCTTCATCAGGGAGATAATGAGAATGCATGGTGTTCCCAAGAAGATCATATTAGATAGAGATGCCAAGTTCACTTACAAGTTTTGGAAGGACTTGTTTGCAAGCTTGGGGATAGAGTTAGCTTTTAGTATAACTTATCATCCACAGATAGATGGATAGATATAAAAGGTTACCAAGATTCTTGAGGATATGTTGAGGATGCATGTCATGCATCAACAGAGGAAGTGGGGGGAGTATCTTCCACTAGTGGAGTTTGCATATAGCAAAGGGTATCAAGAGTCCTTGAGGATGAGTCCATTTGAGGATCTTTATGGGCGAAGTTGCAATACTCTGATCAGCTGGAGTGATCCAATGAAAAGGGTCATGATTGGACCATATATGTTGGCTAATATGGAGCAGGAGATGCAAGTTATCAGAAGGAATTTAAAGGAAACATAGGACAAGCAGAAGAGTTGTGCAGATCAACATAAAACATTAAAGGAATATCAGGTTGGGGAGCGAGTGTATTTGCGCATCAAGCCCAAGAGGAGCTCCTTGAGGATTGGATCATGTGTCAAGATGATACCTCGATATTGTGGGCCTTTTGAGATCCTAAAGAGGATTGAACCGGTGTCCTACAAACTTGTACTACTACCAACAGTGAAAGTCCATGATGTTTTCCATGTTCCATTACTTAAGAGATATGTCCAGGATACTGATAATGTGATTCATTGGTCTGTCTTATAGGTGGAACCAGAGGGAGAGTTCTAGCCAAAACCTTAGTGCATTTTGCAGTGGAAGAAACTCATGGTCCAAAACCTAGAAATAGAGCAAGTTAAAGTGCGGTGGAAGCACTTTGGGCTCGATGAAGCTACATGGGAGATGGTTTATTAGATGCAAGCATTATATCATTCCTTATTTGCTAGTTGAGCATATGTGTTGGTATATGTGTTTTGGTTATATATTTACATATGCACATGTGTATTGTAAATATTGCAATGAGTTGTGTTATAAAGTTCCAATAAGTAGTATATTGTAAACACTGCATCGAGTTGTGTTATAAAGCTCCAATAAGAAGAATTGTGTTCATGGTTTCAACAGTTTGGTATGATGTAACTGCTACATCAAGTTATGTTACAAAAATCCATGAGCAACATGTTTTTCTGGTTATAGGCGTCATTGAACACCAAGGATGTTCCCCCGAGGGAGAGGGGTTTGTAACAACCCTTGGTTGATTTTCCATGTAAATAAAATAAAACCAAGATCATGGGACACATATTCTAAGATGAATGGTAGATAAAAAATATAGTGGGCATCACTTTGTGCTTAATTAATGGCTATAGAAATTGGCAAACGCATGGGTAAAGGAAGGAGGCAATAAATGACATTTAATTATGAAAATAAAGGAAAATAGGAGAAAAGGAAGGTGAAGAGACACAAATTTGCATGCAAGGGAAATTAGAGGAAAAATGAAGGAAAATGAAGAAAAATGAGACATCAATAATAAAAAGGCATTAGAAAAACAGTTGCTAGCTTTTGTTAGTTTAGCATTTGGCTCTCTTACACTCTTTTACACTTAGAGCATTCTTGGAGCATCCTTGGAGAATTTTAGTAATCACTTGGATTGGAGAAAGAAAGCAAAGGAAAGCAAGGGATTGCAAGGAAATAGTTGGATCAACAGTACGACATGATTACTTTGTAGGTAACAGGTTGCATGTGTTATTTCCTTGAATGTTTTTGGATGCATGGTATATGCATGTGGTTCCTTGGTTATGTATTGTCATTGGCATGGAGACTTGCCTTGACTGACAGTGGTTTCAACCTTGCCTTGCCATTTTCTAGATAACCATGGTGTAGTGGGTTCTCCATTTGTATTTTTCTAATTGGTTCTCAGGTTTCCCATGGCTGTGGGTTGGGACAAATTCTCTAGAGCCTTGAAACAACTTGGGTTCCATAGAGGTTGTGGGTTGATATGGGAGATCTCTAGAGCCCTATAATAACTTGGGTTCTGTTAGGATATTCCGACACATAGGAAATAGTTAAGTATAACTTGTTCTAGTGTATAGTTAGGTAAAGTGTGTTTATTTAGTATGTATGTTTTGTCACTTACAATCTGACGGTCACAGTATGTTCTAGACATGAAATGATCTAACGGTTCGTAATTCTCTCCTCGGTATTACCGACAGTTGATCTGTGGCTTCGCACCCGATTGGTCCATGACCTCTATTTAAAGAGCATGGAGGGTCATTTGTAAGGGATCGTTCATGAGATAAGCTTATGTAAATTTTATTTCTTTTACATTAATAAATTGCCTGAAGTGGCTGCATTGGCTCAAGCCATGGATTGTTTCCCTCTTTGAGGGTTTTAACGATGTCAAGAATACTGATGTATTGATCTATGATCTGTTTGTGAGCGGTGTCCTTTGGTTTTCTATCTGAGGAACTTACCCTGTAAATTCCTACATGGTATCAGAGCTATTTGAGGGTCGTATCCATTGGTGATCCAAATCCGAAGCTGGTACAACTGCATCTGACTGTCATTTCCTAGATCTATTGTTTCTGACCGTTTTCGGGTTGAGATGACCACTCTATTGTGTTAGGAGCATATGTTCCAGTGAGGAACCCCTTTTGTTTCACACGAAAAGGTTTTTGGTAGCCCTAACTATGTCATTTTTAAGATTTGGAGGTATATAGTCTTTATTTGCAGTTTTAGTTATTTATCTCTCTGTTTTTTATTACCAGATCCATACTTTCATTTCTGTTTATACTCTTTGCCCCACGATTTTGTGCGATCTGGGCAAATCAGAAACAAAAAGGAAAGAGTTTTCTCACGTGTATACTCTTTTTCGCCGCGCCTTAGTGTGATCTCGGAAAATCAGAACATTAAGGAAAATATTTAGTTTCTAGCAAAATCTAACTTCAAGCTGTAAGGTTTGGTTTTTTTTGCATGTTCGTTTTGGTTTGTGTGGTTTTTTGTTTTGTAGGTCAAAAGGATTTTCTCAAGTAAGCGCGCACTCCAAAGCTTCAGTGGCTAAAAATAAAATAATCTCTTCATCTTTTCCACAAATTACTAACCTTTTAAACTAGCTCACTTGGTTCAAAGTTACTTTATGAGAATAGAGGTTTTGGGTTCAAGTCTTTCTTTTTGTTGAGCTACTTTTCAAAAAACACATGTAATATATGTTTTAAACTTACTTTATGTAAAAGTGATCTCACCCATTATAAAAAGTGAGTCACTTATAATTTTAAAGTCTCTTTATCTTTTATTTAAGTTACAAGCTCATAAAGTACTATTGTAAAAGTGACTTTCATTTATTTATAAAAGTGGGTCATATAATTTTTATTTTTATTTTTTTATTTTTTATTTTATTTTAAGTGAGTTAATTAGATTAAGTTTGGAAGGGGGCCGAGGGATTTTTTCTTTTTTAAATATAACATTATCATTCACTTCTGCACATTCACATACTTCATTGGCATCTTCAAAAACTTCTCTTCAATAAGCCATAACTTCTTCATCCGGAAGCCGTTTCCTAAGTTGTTTTTTTTTTAATCGGCCTAATTTTTCGAAATCTTTCCATTGAAACACTTAGTTTCAGTACCTACAACTTTAGTTTTAGCATCTACAACTTTAGTTTATGTTAGAATGGAAAGTCCATGCCAAGTTATTCTTGACAGCACCAACTACTTCCAATGGTTGTCCTACATTGAGGATTTACTTAGAAGTAAAGATCTTTATAGAATAGCCTCAGGCCAAGAGGCTAAACCTAAAGATGAAGATAACCAAGTCAAATGGGAAAATATGCAAGATCAAGCACGTGAGTTGATAGGGATGTCTATTTCTCCATACCTTAGATTCCATATATTAGAACTTGATACTCCTGATGAAGCAATAAAACATCTCAATAAAGTTTTTGGAATTCAAAATGAAATTAGTGCCCATCAAATCGAAAATGAGTTGCTTACGTTGGACCCCAATATTTTTTCTTCCATTGAAGATTTTTTGTCCAAGTTCAAGACCCTTAGAATTCTCTTGGAAGATGTTAAGGTTAAGAAAGAAGATGGTCGTCTTATCTATTTCATTCTTACTAAGTTGGGACCAGCCTATTCTGTGTTTGTTTCATGGAAAATTTTAGGGGCGAATGTTCACCCTTTGGCGGAATTAAGGGGTTTTAAATTTTTAGTGGGCGAATATTTTGTATCATAGTACATTTTTACAAATCATCTCAAATAGCCCACCTTATTTTTAAGGGAGAGGGTAAAAAAGGTAAATTTAGCCCTTGAAATTAGGAGTTACAACCTTCCATTC
>APFE030609241.1:1650-18909 GCA_000404065.3 Pinus taeda | reverse complement strand
TTAGTGGTGTGACATTAATTGTCCTCAAGCAGAGGCTTTAGTTTTACTCTTTTCTGGAAGCAAATACTTTCTTCCAACATTTTTTAGTTCCATGAAAAATTTGAAAGTCCTAATAGTATTCAATTATGGGTTCAAGAGAGATATAATATTCAATTATGGGTTAAAGAGATCCACACTAAATGATCTATCATCCTTATCTTCACTTAGTTTAAGACTATTCACTTGGAGAGGCTACATGTGCCCCCACTTCAAGAGCATAGTAAAGTCATGTAGAACTTAGAGAAGCTGTCTTTAAGATTTTAGTGAAGATTGGAAAAATGTTGGGTTCAATAACAACAAGTCGAGCATTAAGTTTCCAATAATGCTAGATTTTAACCTAGAGCACTTTTGTGATTTGGAGGAGATGCCCCCTCGTATTTGTGACACATCTTCAGTTGTGAATTGGACTATTACTAACTGCCATTTCCTTCGAAAGTTACCTAATGACTTGAGGAACCTCAACTCTTTAAGAATGTTAAGGAAGGAAAGAAAGTACATTATGCTAAGTTCTCTTATTCTTTTCAAGTTTTTCTTGCATATCTACAACATTTCAGGTAGGAAAGTACATTCTGTTAATGAAAATTTGTCTTGATAGAAAGGCCTAATTTCAAATTCTAATGCTTTCAAGAAACATTGTATAACTGTAATGTTTCTAAAAGGAAAGCATATTTTTTCAATTTAAGTATCATTATCCCATATTCCAACTTATTTTTCAGTAACCCATTAGGCTTTGTAGCTTTGAATAAATCCATGTCTCTTGATAAGATCCTCTTCCAAATTAGAACGCAGTTTCCTTTTGGCAATAACCGCACACAATGTCTTGATTTTGTTATTGAGAAAATAGAGGTTGTGAGACAAGCCTGTGCCATACAAGGACTTGATTCATTGATTATGTATCAATTATGGCTCTTGATGTAACAATGTCTTCATTTTGTTGCTTGAAAATAGAGGTTATGCTTCACTATTTCACAGAATTTCTTACAATCTTTCCATAAGTATTGATTTGTAATCTTAGTCACTGAGGGATGACAATAATGACAAAGGTAATATTCCATGGTTTGAATTTCCCTCTTACTAAATATGTAAATATATCATCACAATTTAATTGTTAGTTAAAGGAATTGTATTTGATTTGTAAACAATTCATTGCTTTGATTTATAGATTTTGATTTTTTCCCTTTTTTTATTTTTTTCTCAGATTTGGTATGAGATATCTTCCAATATTTGGGTTCCCTAGTTTCCCCACCATAGCTACGAGGTTCAGATGCTATCATTAAATATTCTTGGAACGTTACAACTTTTCCAATAAGTGTGCTTTGAAACATTGTTGTTGCTTTTCCATGGTGTTAATGCAAATAAGCACTGCAACTAGTGCCATTATTTAGATTAAGTGTCAAAATCTAGGTGGTCTTGTAATGACGGAGTGATTGTTTTCTAGCTACTAAGGCCATATGCATTTTTATCTCTTATGTTGTCCTGAGATATTCAAATTTAGAATAAGAATTGAGGTCTCGTTTCCACTGTAGATTGCAGTCAGTTTCTTGAACATAATATATAGTAGATTATATTTTACTAATCAACTGTGGATGTGATCCCTCACAGGAAAGGAGATTCAAAGTGACATTGATTTCACACTGATTTGTCAAAATGGAGGCAAGAGAAAAGGAAACTTTGTATTCAATAATGCTCTTAATTTCATATGTACATGCACAGACATATTAGTAGAAAATATTGAAGGTTTTCCTAAGTAATATTTTCCATTCCACTACATTCTTTACAGCTTGTAAATAAATAACTCGGAACAATTCATTACACTACTTGTTATTCTTTATTAATCAGTAGTTAAGATTTTGATATTGAACCGGCTAAGATTTTTCTTCCTTCTGTGAAATTGTGTGTTCTATAATGCTTCTTTTCCATTCATTATGTATAGCATATAAAGTGTGTCTAATGGAGTAGGAAGATTCGAAAGTCTTGTGATCCTTGAACTATGTTACAAGGCAGAATCCCAACGGGGCAGGGTAGGTGCATCCCCACAAAGGGGTCACAAATACCAAATTTGGTATTGGCCAGTGCTTGGAGCTAGAAAATTCCCTTTACCCTTGTATTAACAGTGAATCTGGAGAGGATTCCAATATTATCTTTATAAGATTTATATTAGGTAAGATTGATGAATAAAATTCATGAGACATGAGCTAGGATGTCCTTGCAAGGTGGTTGTTCATTATTGGAAGCTATGATGGCAATTATGTCAGGCCAGGTGGTCGCACTCCCTTGATCATGAGCATGATTGTGATCAAGATGGAAGACTTCATAGTCTAGATTGATTGTTTAGCAGTGATAGTTAGTGGGCTCATTCAAAAAAGCTTTTATTTCATTAATCCTTTTTATAGAGTTGTCAGATTCAATTTCCAAAGGTTTTAATTACACTATAGAGTTGAGTTCTGAGAGAGTTGTGATTCACAGTGTTAAGTATAGCAGCTACGACACTTGAATGAAGACAAGCATAGTAGATGTATCAGACTCTGTTATAAGCTTACTTGCTTATTATAAGGGACTTGGCTGGCTTTTTTATAATTTTATAAACAAGTTCCATGTCATGGAAATGTGAAAAAAAACAGTGATATTGCCACCATGTGGCTCTTGTCCTATATGGTTTTATACTTTTTCAAAAAATTCTCTAAGATTTCACAATGCTAAGATTCACTAGGACCTTACAAAGTTTTATTATTTAGTGAAAGACTCGCCAATATCTTACAAGATTTTATAATTGAGTAAAATATTCACCATGCCTCATGAGAGATTCGCCAAAAAATTATATATACATATTATATTATTGATAAAACCGCCTTCCATTTTCCTATATACCATGGAGATTCGGCCATTTATTATACATATAAATTTAGGGGGGGTTCTTAAAATTTTCCCTATTGGGCATATGTCTCTACCTTCAACTTTTCATTCCTCATTTTTATTTCTTTAAATTTGTCTTTGATATCCTTTTCCCTGTGTTCCCCAGGGAGTATTTGTAAGACTTTAGTGACAGGAGCTTCTGTTATTTTCTTAGTCTTGGTCTGAATTGATGTCTTAATGGGATTTTCATTGTTATTTTTACTTCTTAAGCTATATTGTTTGCGTACCTCATATATAGCTGACTCATATCCCTATTTAAAGTCAAAGTATTCACCAGATTCTTACAACAATTATTGCAGCATGTACAACTCTTGTTCTTCTTGAGTAAGAAAAACAGAATCTTCGTCTTTGATTTCCAGTAAGTTTATCTCGGTATCATCCTCTCCTTCTCAGATTTGTGGACCCTTAGCATAGTTCTCTTGGAAGGGGGGCCTAATTTTCTGATCTAGTATAGCATTCTTTCCAGTGTTAGGGTTCTTCCTAAATTTGGGGTTTCTTATTGGGGGTGGTTGTTGATTCTCCCATTGAGTTTTTATTTATATGTTTTCTAATCTATCCATTATTCTCTCTACACTCTTGGCTAAACTATCTATCTTTCCATAAGAAGTGGAAGTTTCCTCTTTAATTACAACTCTCTTTTCATTTCTCATTCTGGTTTTCTTGGCTAATAGGTTGGCCTCTACACTAACAACATTGCTTTGCATTTGTTCCAATGTTTCAGGGTTTCTTTCTGTTAACTGGTATGACATGTCAGTGTCAAAACCATTAGGTAATTTAATTAATGCAAGGTCAGGTGGAGGCTTAATATTAGCAAGGATTGCATTGTAGATATTATTGAACCTAGTATAATAATCCTAGATTGACTCATTAGGAGCTCTTCTAATGGTGTCATACTCATAAAGTCTTTGTAGAGGGTTTTTCTTTCTCTCCCATCTATCACTGAATAATCTATGAAAATTAGCTAAGTCTGCATATGGTGGGTAGGTAAAGCTTTGAACCATTTCTTGACATCCCTAGTTAATGTTTGGGAAAACAACCTCATTTGGACATATCATTCATCTATCTCATGCAACTCAAAATAGTCAGTGATCTTGTTTACATGTTGTTGGGTAATGTACTGACCAGTAGCATCAAACAAAAAGATTTTTCTATGATAATCTTGGGGCATGGCATGGAGTTGTGTAGGTAAAACCATAGGTGCATATCAGCCTGCCATGGCTGAGATTCTAGTTTAACTAGGGGGTAAAGAAGTGGTGCTTGAGGAACGGCTTGAAATTGATGGAGATGAACTAGATGATGATGAGGATGAGGATGGTTGATGAATTACTAGTTTAGGGGAATGGACTGTGGTGCATACTATAGGTGAGGTTGTGGTAAAAGAAGGTGTATTTATAGTGAGTGAAGATTGTACAGAAATTTCTGAGGCAGCAGCAGTGAGGACAGCTAGTTCAAGAGATTGTTGGAGGTAAGAATCATCTATATTACTAATCAATGTATAGGTTAAAGGTTCTAACTTGTCAAAAGCATCCAAGACAAATCTATCTAAATCTGGATGGATAATCACCCTCTTTGATTCAATGAGTTGAGTAAACTCAAAGTCTAAAATTGTCACATCGATGGAATTCTCATATTTAGTTCTAAATAATGAGAGGCCAAATGACAAATCAAAAGGTATTTCCTCTAAAGTTGACAACTCCTCAGGGAGTGAATTTGCTTTGACTAACTAGCTACTACTTGCCTGATTTTCTTCCCTTTTGGGTTTTCTTAAGATCATGTCTGAGTCATCAACTATGGTAGCAGGGTTTGGATCTGCATTTGCCTTGGTATCGTGAGTCTTCCTGGGGGCCAGAATTTTATTTTTTTTAACTATTTTTTATGAAGCTTTTGAAGAACAACTTCTGAAAATGACCTTAAGGGGCTTAAGATTAAATTTAAGGTTTCCTTAAAGTTTTATAGGACTGAGGGTCAAAGTCCCCAGTATGGTTGCCAATGATGTTATCACTCCAAAATTTCATGTAAGTTGTTCAGAAAAAGAAATGATAGAGGTAACCACAAACCAACTTTGGAGATCAAGATCTAGCCTTCCTGATCTTAGAGAGGGCTATCTCTTTATGATTTAAATTTTCTTTAGTTAAAATGATTTTAGGCTAGTTATTATTGTGTTGGGGTTTTTTCTTTAAATTTGGGTGGTGGGATCACTTACTTAGATGAAAAAGGATTATCTTTTACCATTGGTCTATGGGGTCAAATTTCAGACAAACTAGACTTTATCAAGCTTTAAAAACAGTGTCTACAGGGCAAGATACGTGAGTTATTATAGATCTCAAAGGCTAGATGGTGAAATAGTTTCTAATCGGATCCAGGGAGAAACTAAGGGTTCCTTAGGCCGGATTATGGAGAGAATGAAAGAGGTCAACAAAGATGGGAGAGAAATTAAGGGTTCTTAAATCCAGATATCATAGGAAAACATATAAATGACTAATTATGAAAAACAGAGTGTACTTAAACAAGTTCTGAGTTATATTTCCAGTTAATTCATTCAAATTTGAATAAAATTTAAGTTTATGAAACACATAAGAAAGTAACAAAATCAGACAAAGAATATACTTCACTATAAATAGCTCATCTCATGAATCCTGTAGTGCAATTTTTTTATTACTTGATCCAGTATGTTGAATTGAAAATTGATACAATCACCCTTTGGTTTAAGATCAAAATAACTTTACAGATGTATAGAAATCCACACTCAATACTTCGAATTATGAAGTATTTATACAAAAATAATTTACAAAATATCTCAAACTACAATGAGAACTAATCTAGGAAAAGGAAATATCTTCATGCAAGAAGATAGAGACAGCTATTGAAGTGTTGTTTGTTGTCCCCATTATTTAGGTTCTGTTGTCTTCTAGTCTTTGATATTTAGCCCTTTCAGTTGCTTGGTTGTTTGGTCTTCATGTTGGATGTCATATTTACTTATGGCCTTTCATCTAATACACTTTCATTTGATACTCTTTGACCTTGTTGTCCTACCAATATCCTTTTACTGTGCTCTTTTACTTTTTACTATACATTTATATTTTTATTGTGTATTTCCTACAGTAAATCATTGAGTTTTTCCCATGTCTTAGCATATGGTAATTGGACATTGAGCATTTTTCTGTATATCTCATCTGCCTCGTGTATTTGGAAAAAGTAGACCTATTGACAAAAAGGTGTTTTACTTCATGCTGGAGGTAAAACAAGTTTTCAAAATTTTGGTATAATACTTTGCCTGTTGGTATGCCCTTCATGGATGAAGTGTTTACCTAATCTTTGGCCACTTCTTTAATCTCCTTATTGTAATCTTCATGTGTCATTAGCTTATCATTTATAACTAAGGGATTTGGTAGTCCCTTTTGCCTCAAAAGATCGAACTTTACCATGAACCTGTCAATGGCCAGTTGCATGGTTTGATACTTATCCTCCAAGTTCAACATAAAATTTCTCTTAGTGAGGACTCTTTTGACTTCAAAAATTGTACCTGTCCTGTCAAGTATCTCTAATTCTTGCAGCTCATACTTGTTCTTGGAGTTAAGGAAATGGATGATTCTTGCAGCTTCCTCTGGCATATCTCCAATGGCTTCTATAGCCTGCTTTATCAAATCAATCTATTCAAAAATAACCTGAATGGATGGCCTAATATCATTGACAGAGTCAACGATATTGACCCGCAGTTGTTCCTTAACTTAACCTAGAGGTTCATTCAGAGTCAGCTCTTTCTCCAAGATTTTGATTCTTTCGGTCATTCTTGTGGCCTTCTGTTGTTCTTCTCTGTGCATGGTTTGGGCCAATTTGTAGTTTGTTTCCAGGCTAGTGACTTTCTCCTTAAGTCTATTCATCTCAGTGGTCTAAATGGACATTTCTTCCATTGCTTTGACCAATTTGTTTGCTTCATCACCTGTAGAGCCTATTACTATTGATCATGTCGCTGATGTAGTTGGTGTAGATATCGATAGTGGAGTGGCCATTAGAGTAGTGGGAGCTAAGGATGTTGCCAATGTAGAAGGTACAATAGTGGTAACTATTGGAATGACAGTTGCAAGAGCATCATCAAAACTAGCTTGTTTAAGTTGCATCAAGCTATCTAGTCCTTTCTCCATCTCCTTCAACTAATCATTTAGTTATAGTACTAGGTCCATCATCTCTTCATGGTTGCTCTGACTTTCCAGGACCTCCTATGTATATGGGTGTTGTGAATGAGGCAATTTAAGTTATTTCTTGAGGGTTGAACTATGTCCTCATTCTTCTTCTTGAGCAACTGTTCAATAGCCTTAATGTCACTTGGATCATGGCCGATTTCAATGACCAAGTCCTCCAATGATTTTATTCTATTGTCTTTGGCTTGTGAAGAGACCTTTTCCAATTTGTATTGGGTTGTCACATTATCCAATGAATCTTGTAGCTTATGGGCAGCCATGGCCTTTCCTGTAAGGGTGGGGTAAATCATTTCTCCAGCCTATTTGTGGAACTCTATCTGATCAATGGGATGAACATCCCTGGCTAACACCTCAAAGTTTGTCTTTTTATATTCAGCATGGGTTTTTGGTTGCTGAACAGTGGTCTACAAAAATGACACCTACATCTTGCCTACTTTGATGTCAAAGGCTGACATTAATCTAGTCTGGTTTAGTGGTGTAAGCTTGAGGTATTGGGCATATGTCTCTGCCTTCAACTTTTTATTCCTCGTTTTTATTTCTTTAAATATATCTTTGATATCCTTTTCCCTGTCAGCTGGCCTGTCAAAGGAAGAAACCTCCATACTATGTTGTCTTTCTTTCATCTGTGTGTTGGAGGTTGATGGTTGTTGTGTTTCACTTGATGCAGTTTTTCCTTTACTTCAATGCCCCATTGTTTCAGTGTCACTTATTTCCTCTTAAATAATGTTTTCCTCCTGTTTAGACACAGGATTCAACTTGGGCTTCTTTCTTAGCTCAAACATCTAATTAGTAGTCTCCATGGCAAAGCTGGATCCTTCTTCCTTGTTCCTTTTAGGATTTTTCTCCTCATTGATTGGGGTCTAAAGCTCAGGATGAACATTCATTGTTTCTCCTAATTCTAGAACCTGCGGGAAAGAGCTCTGGTCAAATTTCTTTTCTAAATCAATCAAGGTGTTCTCAACATCCACAATTGTGTTGTCCATATCAATTAATGTATTCTCCACCCACTCAGATTGGTTGGAAAACTGTTCAATGTATGGTCTTGGGTAGTGGATGTAAGGTCCCGACTTGACCTTAATTCTCATTTGTTTATGACCCCATGAGGGTCATAATGCCATATGAAGTTGTTTCTGAATTTCATCTGTTGTAGTAACTTGTTGGCTTCTAGTCCATCCTCTCTATTGTTGCAAATGAATGGGCCCAATTGGATTTTCACCTTAAAATGGGTTTTCTTCATAGCAGATAAGAAGTGGACCTCATCAAAATTGATGATTTGTCTAAAATATTCAAGGGAAAATATCCTCATAGGGAGGTATTTTGGCAATTTGTAAGGGGATAACGGGCAACCATAAACTTTGATCTCAGTGTGTTTCTGGTAGAGGTACCAGTCTCCCAACTTGATGTTCTTTGCCAATTGCAGCACTCTCTTGATGTCTTGGTTGATTCTAGGATGAGTATTAGAAGTCAACAAGTTCACGACTAGGTACACAAAGGAGCCTATCAAATCATTGTGGGTGAATTTTGTGGAAAACTTTTGGACCAAGGGTGTCCAGTAGACCACTAATCTCTCCTTTCCCCTGGTGTCCATCTTCTAGATGCTCACAAGGAACTTATTTGTTTGGTAATACAAAAACATATAAAACAACACTGAAGAGTATTTGAAAACTCTTTCAGTGGGTAGTTTGGTGAATTGTTCATGCATTCTATCTGCAATGAGCTGAGCATAATCATACATGATAGCAAGAGGCTTTCCTAGAGTGAAAATGGACAAGGAGGCTAGGATGACCTCATCCACATGCTCATTTGATGTGTGATTATGTGTATGCCAATTTCTGAGAAAATGGTGGCAGCATAGGGTGGGGTATCTGTAGGAGTATGGCAGTCTTCAATGATAAAAGTCTAGGAAATTTTCTTGATTTTCACCTAGTCTAATGTGATGTGCAAGTCCAATAAGTTTCCAATGGATAGAGGGTCGTACTAGGTCTAGATTGGATTTGTAGCATTTGGTTGATTGACTCGGGTGTAATAGTGAAAAACAACTGCTTATTTAGGGCAACAATAGCCCTTTTTCTAGGAACATAACAAGCATGAAAATAATGTACAATATCTGGGAAAGCGTGAACTTCTGGGAATGTGTATTTGGGTAAACTGGATTCCCAGATGTTGATGTCATCTGCATGGATCAAAAATATGCCCTTACACCAATAGTGGAGCTTCAAAAGGTGGGCTGGAGTTGCAATGTCTTTTATTTGGAAATCACTATCTGCTAGAGCCAAATGGTCAATGTCTAGGTGAGGCGTTGACACGGGTCTGACATCTAGAGAGGTCCTTTCAGCCATCTTATGGGGAAAGGTGTGAATTGGGCTTGCACAGACTATAAAAGTGAAGCATGAATAAGTCTGGTGGAGTGAAAGGGCAGTTTGGAGGTTGGAAAAGAGGGTTTTAGGTATTCAGGGGGAAATACTCTCAATTTAGGGAGAATTAATAAAATTCAATCAATTTAACATTTGAATTCAGTGTATGTTTTTAAATTTGAGAGAGTCATTCTAGTTTCTTGTCAAATACCTGGAAATGGTGGTATAGGCTGCAATTGGTTTCAATGGAGGCTTGAGAGGGTACTATGGCTTCAATTGTGCACTGAATGGCTGAATTGGGCATCCGGAGCATGTTCGAGAGGTAGCTGGTGGTCAAATTTGGTTGCAAAGGCTCAGGGTGGCGCATTAAGGCTTAGGAAGTTTTCAGAGTGCGAATGAGCGAAAAAAGTGAACATGAGCATCTCCCACCTTTAACTAGCAAGGGTTAGAATTTGGCGAGGAATTTCATAATGAATAGTGGGTGGTTACAATTTTTGATGGGAGGTGGTTTCGGGGGCCGTCGTACTACTTTTGGCAGCTGGGCGGTATTTTCCCGAGAGCATGTGACTTCACCTAGTGCTTCCACATAACCGAAGAGGGCCTGAGAAAAACCACGAATCTCGTGTGCTCTCAGGTGGGTAAAGTTAAGCAAGGAAATCAACACGATATGGATGTGCACCATCAAATTTGGGGGTGATAGATCGAATGGTTGTCGCACGGGGGAGCTACATGGATGGAACTCAGGCAGAGATTTGTGGTGCCTGTGGGATTACTTACAATTGATTTATAATTACTTAATGAATAAATGGGGATTAAAATATAATGAATGAGTTATGGAGTGGGACTAGGGTTAAATGTGGTGGGATTTGTTAACCGCACCAAGGTGGTGGGTTAAATGGATTTTATATCGGAAAAATGTGAATTTTGGGGGGAGTTAATTAAATAAAGAGGAGTGGGGAATAAAACTTAGGACAAGGGGGTTTTTGTGGATTTTTTAGGAAAAATAAGGAAATTAATAAGGGGAAAATGATTTTTAAAAGGGGAATGGGTTTCACACTAGGGAAAAGGGGTTTTGGGTTGGGAAATGACTGTTGCAAGGTAATTTGATAGGTAAATGTGTGAAACCAATGGGCAAGGGTGAAAATGAAGGGAAAAATGGGTAATTTAACAAGAAATGATGGGATAATGGGGAAATTAGTAAGTATGTAGTGGGGGATGAAATGAAAATAAGGGAAGTCAACCAAATGAGCTTGTGAACATCTTTTCACTTTCATAATTGCTCTTGCACACTAAAACATTGGATTAAGCATGATAGATGTGCTTATGCTTCAATCAACTTTTTACTTCTACAACCTTTCTTCTACTTACCCTTTACTTACCATAACATTTTTTCTTCACTTTAGTGGGTGCATTTAAGCTAGCAGGCCCTTTCTTTCCTTTTTTGTTTGAAAAGTAAACTGTCAATTCTAACCTTATATCTTCCAATGGCTTAGATTAAGCTTATGAGCACATTTTGTTTCTCTACATAACTATTGATCTGCCAAGATTAAATAGTTTGGCTAGATCTTTATTCTCTAACTATAAATATTAAATTTAAAGCATGAACTAGTCAAGATTAAACAGTTTGACTATCATGGGTTGTGGCATTTATGAAAAGTTGCACACAACCATTATTTTACACAATAAAGTAAAAATTAGTCGCACTTAGACTTGCACACTTTCATGATATGTTTTTTTTGTTTGGGGTTAATATATTTTCATTTTTTTTATCTTTTCTTATTCTTTTTGTTCTTTGATATTTATTTCAGGACATACCCTCTTTAAATTTTTTAATTTTTAATATGGAAAACATTTTGTAGAAAGAAAAACTATGTACAATATTACAAGATCAACAACAGCTAATTCAAAATTATGAATCCTATTAATATAGG
Organism: Pinus taeda; assembly: GCA_000404065.3. Classification (NCBI taxonomy): domain Eukaryota; kingdom Viridiplantae; phylum Streptophyta; class Pinopsida; order Pinales; family Pinaceae; genus Pinus; species Pinus taeda. The sequence goes on along the minus strand of APFE030609241.1, from coordinate 7,473 downwards.
ACCCTAACAGAATCTAGCCTACATTCATTTCTATTTAACCTATTGCACCAATTTAGATCAAAAAAATTATCGAAAGTACAATTAACAATCAATCATAATTATTTTGGCATCTTGACTTCAATAAGGTTTAACCTTTATATTCATGAGGTAATTTAACCAATTAGAAAATAATTCATAAGTTGGTGTCATGAATCTATAGCTCACAATAATTTTGAGCCCCCTTGTGCCTAGCAAATGTAGGAGATTGGAGAGATATCTAAATTTTCTTCCTATATTCTTGAAAGTGACCCTGATCACTCTTACTTTATACTTATTAATATTAACAGCATTGTCTTGAGGTGCTTCTATGATTATTTAGTACCTTGAGGTAATTTCAAGTATATTGCTTGATGAGCCTCAGTATTGCAACAAGAATGTTGCAACTCCCAAGGCTACCAACTTTAATTATCAACCTGGGGTTTGTACAAACTTAAGAGGTATAGAAACTATATGTGAAGCATACAATATGTCCTTATTTTTTTTATTTGATGTGATGGAGTGAATGTCATGAAATCAAATCCTAAGCTAATTGCAAAAATGGAATTTTTACTCTATTTGCAAGAAACGGAAATGTTACTTTCTCAACTTGTAAATGCTAACTAATCAATTCATGAAAGGACAAAGGTTAATCTACTTGCAGAAAGAAAGTTCTTTTATCTTTCATAGTTCATCAAACTACCAAGCAAAATTGCATGTACCATCTACCTAGTTCACACTTTCTTGTAAATCAATAACCTACTTGCATTATACTTGTGATAAAGAAACTAAGTCTACTATGTTTTTGCAGTGAATAAAAGGAATGTTTGGGGTGGCTTAGGAACTTCTGCTAATCATAAAATCATATTTGGGGGTCATTATTCATCTATACTAAGTCATAGTTGCAATGGGGATCAAAACTTATGAACGAAAGTGGTGTTACATGTTTGCTACAGGAGGAGAGAAATTACTAAATGACCAAGTAAATCTAATGAAAATGGGATGGGACAAAAAAATTTATTGATTAGGATTTCTTAGGTCTCCATTCCAAATGGAATCACTCCAAAATACCCTTGTTCACATGTGCTAAAAAATAGCAAAACATTACTAGTTTAAATTATGGAAATTCGAGGACTAGTGAGCTAGTTAACCTATCAAATGCCTAATCTAATCAAGTGAAAATGCAATCGGGTTAAAAATATATATATTAACTTGAATGTTTTCATGATATAATTCGAGTGAATTCAACTCAAATGAAGCTCATTAACACATTCTAAAAAAAAGCAGAAAATTACTACTATATGCTACAAGGGACTTCCAAAAATTTTAGATTTGTGAATAAGTAAACTAATCCAAGTAGCTCAATGATTACTATGACATTCCAAATATGTTCGAAGGATTAAATAATGCTTGTGACTCTATAAATAACCTATAAAATAACTCACTTCAGTCGTTTAACCAATCATATAGCAAAAAATCATCAACATTAAATGCAGAACAAGAAAAACAGGACAAGAGATCTATGTGAACAAGAAGTGAAAATAAGAAAAGTAAATTATACAAAAGGGCTTTGAGGCTTGGAAAATCCCAAGGATAATCAGATTCCTATGAAATAGACCAAGTTTTATAAGCTAAAAATGGCACCAAATTTCATTATTTGAATCAATCTAATTACATCCCTACTATGATTGAAAGTGGAGCTGCAAAAATGCAAGTTTCCTCCATAAGAAGACTAAGAAATACACCCCCCTGAGGAAAATTCGAACTGGTACTTATAAAAAATGATGAGGAAGCATTCTTGTTGAAAGGATGAAGCTTTCCCCTCCAAAATCCTTCAAATAGTGGATCTAGTTCCCAACACTAGGAATCTAAATGAAATGACGGGGAACACATTATTCTCAATCATTGGAAATATAGAATTTGTGCAAGACTTCCATAACATATTGTTAATTTATTATCCAATATTGATCCTCCTTAGTAGGGATCAAGTGCCTATATTATCTCCTCCTTCAAATATTCATAATCTGCCCAATATTCTCACAATATTCTACAAAAGGAAATAATATTAGGCATAAATATGAAATTATCTTTAAACCTTCCTAATGAACATATTAAAGCTAAGAAAACATTATTAATTGTAGAAGGAGAGGTTTAATATAGCCTCCATGTTCATAAGAAAGGTTATATGGGCCTTAATTTGGGTCTAATTTAGAGGCCCATCATACCCCCTACTAAAATTGTTGCTCATCCTCTGAGCAACCTATTAATCTTCTTGCCCTGATGTTATTTTCTTATGCCTCGGGTGACTTTCATGATATCCCATACTAATGTGGGTGTAACTTCCCCTGTTGGATAAGATTTGTGTTCATCTCAATTTCCCATCATTCCTTTGATTCTCACTCTCCTTTCAAGACTCCAACAAACTGTTATCAATGTAAAACAAGGAGTTTATTTTTTCTCCTACAAGGGTGAGAGTGTTTATGGAAACAAAGGTAGAATAATTGTTCTTTTTATGATGTTGAGGAGAAGGTAGAATTCAACATGCAACCCAAGGCACTTTATCCTTAATGACACAAATTCATTGACTTTCTTACTAATATTTAAATGTGTGGCAGCTACAGAGTATGGTTTTGAGAATTGAGAAATTTTTAAGGGTTTTCATGCCAAGTATTAGTGGATAAAATTTTCACTTACCCTTTTCCTCATGATTCTTTCCACCTTCATAGGGTTTGAGAGAAATGTTTTCCACTACCAAGCTTCCTGTAGCAACCTCTAACTTTCCCATAGCACTTTTTGCAGACCCTGTAGTTTCTTATGTAGTGGAGGTTGTTGTAGCAAAATAATTTTTTGGTAGTCTTGTTTCAAGGTTGAGGAAAGAAAAATTACAACATGCACCCTTTCCCTATTCATCTCACCATATTCTTAAGCAAATTCTCAACAAATCCAATTATTTTCTCTTTCTACAATCCAAACTATAAATTTGTAGAGTACTTTTTCTTGATGATTGAGGTGCTTTTGGAATCTTTATGCCAAATGTTCAAGAGAAGGAATTTTTACTTACATTACCTTTGAATATTTCCTTTCTTCCCAAGGCTCTAGTTGCTATTATTCCTGTAGCACTCGATTATCTTCCTATAGTAAATATGTTCTTCCTGTAGCAGTGATGTTCCTTCCTGTAGCAACTTTGTTATTCTTGTAGCAGTTTTGTTCCTTCCTGTAGCACACAACCTAAATCCTATAGCAACTAATCTTTGCATGCCAAGACGTGGTGGGTCTACCTTTTTATTCTATTATTTTTATTTTTCTATTGATTTTTTCATAATTTTTTCCTTTTTTCAATTTTTTCTATTTTTTTCATAGCATGCAAAATAAACTCAAATTGCTTTGAGTTAAATGAATTGACCCTCACCTACCCTTCACAATCCTTGTCTTCCATCATGACTAAATGATTACATCCCACTTTCTCAATTCCTTTTCACTTATGTCTTTTCCTCTCCCCCATGTGCGAGTGTCTTGGTGGAAAAGTGAAGCTAACTGCTAGATAAGACCAAGGCTTCTTTGCTACAAAGTTTGGATATAAAAAAAAAATTCCTTCATACATTTCCAACATTTTTTTGAGCTAAAATAAGTTTGTAAGAGAGGTTTTGAGGATTTCATACCTGAGCCTTACCCTTGATGTGTTTTTGTAGGTAATATTGACGATGTTGATATGACTGTTGAAGCTTCCTTTGGTGGTTCTGAAGTTTCTATTGATGATCCTGGAGTTGCATGCGATAACCTATTGGAGATCCTATTTCTAATAGCCTTGAATCTAGAGGTCTTCTTGGTTTCTTTGTTGTTATCATTGCTACTTCACATCCTTAGCTAAAATGTTTTTGTTGAGATGCTCATGATGTAAGAGTTTTAGTTGATGATTGACTTAATGCTTGCATGAGGCTGTTGGAACACTGATTAAATTATTGGAATTATATTTGAGGTATAAAATTCCACTTTCATCAATATTTTTTCATTGGATGGAATCTACTCATTGCTTATTGAAGTTATCTATGATCAAAATATAGGCGCCACCATGGACCAAATGTTGTTGTTGGAGATGAATAGTGATCTTGCAGCAATCTGTAGAGGTCATGAAGCTACCCAAAATTGATGAAATGACTCTCCAATGTCTTCAATATTATTGGTTCTTCATTCTAGTGTTATCAATTATGGTTTTGTAAGATAATTGCAGACTTCTATAGGAATGTAGTTCTTCCTGTAACAGTCACAGAAACCCTCCTATGAAAACAATATCCTTCAAATAATTCTTCCATAAAGACTGATAATTCATGATCAATCTATGGACAAGGATCAAAAACCTTGGTTGTGGTGAAAGCAATGAAAAGAATTAGTGAAAATGGAAATTTTTCATGGATAGGGATGAAAATGAGAGTTGAAAAGAGGTCAAGTGGAGTGGAAAATGAATGATGAGGTTGTGATGGACTTATCTCAACATTTCTTAAATAATACACGACCTTTTGGCCTCTTTCTCCAATCAGATCCACCTTCTGTAGCAATTTCAATCCCTCTTGTAGCATTTCAAGATAGCCTCCCGTAGTAGAATTTTTTTATTCATATCTCTCAAACAGTAGACTGGATTACCCTAAAAGTATTTGAGCATGTTTATACAATTCTTATGCACCTCCCCATAAAACATATTGGCCAATGGATGCATGAATTGTGAGAAAAAATAAAAATGGTTGTAGGTGATGGAGGTCGATTTCTCAAAATGTGTGCAATGGAATTTGTTGAAATTTCTTGAGCATGTTACCATCATCCATATGTATCTCCCCATGAAACATCTCAAAAAATGGATTTACAGTTTTTAATATATGATAAAAACAATTTTATGCTCTATGTATTTTGGCCTCGTGTAGCAAAACAGAGCCCTCCTGTAGCATTTTAGGACAGCGATGAAAATGAATGGGAAAAGTTTGGGAATCATGGGTGGATGGTGAAAATTGATGAGGGTCATGGATTGGTATAGCCCTGGTCCTGTTGGAGCATCTGGGAAAAGGAGGAGAAAGCCCAAGTTTGAATTCCTTTGACTAGATTTTTGATCAATTTTTTCCTTTTGGTGCTAAATTGTTCTTGTTGCTTGCAAAGATTGGAGAGCACCTACATTCATCAAAGAGAGATACATGGAACACAAAAAAAATTCTTTTCATTTTTTCTTTTAGGACTACTAGTTGCCTCAATGAGCTTTACAACTAATAGGTCTGCCTAGGCGCCTCAAAGGAGGTTTTCACCTAAGATCTTTTATTTTTCCCTTTTTTTATTTTGTCCAACCCATTGACCACCTCATGGAGGTTTTTTCAATCAATGAGCCAATCTCAAATGCCTCAAATGAGGTTTTCACTTGAGATTTTATATTTTTCCTCTTTTTTTTTTTTTTCATTTTTTTTCTTCCTTCTATCCTACTCTACTTGAAAAAACAACATCATTTTCAAGTGTAGGAATAATTCCAATGGATTGAATTGCATAACAGAATGACAGATAAAATCATGTGTAGGCTCGAAACATATGCTTTGACATGTACCTGAATGTGAGATACCAACTGCTTTGACTGAGATAAGATCAAAAATTGTTGAAGAAGAGTTTGTGTTGGGTCCCCATAATACTAGTGATTACCCCATTACTATTGTAGTTGTACCCCTTACTAATATTTTTGTGCCCATATTGTTACTATTGTGCCCCATAGAAGCCCAATATTGTTATTATTGTGCCCTTACATTATTATTGTTATGTAGGCTCTGATTATGTTATGACCCC
>APFE030609239.1:34082-84476 GCA_000404065.3 Pinus taeda | reverse complement strand
CTAAGTCATACTCTTGAAGCGTTGTGACCCAATTTGCCCTTTTTTCACCCAGTTCTTTTTGTATTAATAGTTGCCTAACAACTGGGAAAGGAACTATTACTTTTGTGTGGGTTTTCAGAAGGATGGGTCTATAATGTTTGACTACTTTAAACATAGAAAAGGCTTGTTTTTCCACATCGGAGTAATTCAATTCGGCACCCTGAAGATTTGAGCTAAAAAATGAAATGGGTGCCTCCAAATTGTGATCATTTAGTTGCGTGAGTACTGTTGCGTATGAAGAATTGGATTCGATAGTATACAATGTGAAAGGATCAGAGAAATTTGGAGTAATTAAGGAGGGGGCGTTGATAATGGATTGTTTTATCAAATCAAAAGCTTCTTTTTCTACTAATCCCCACTTAAAGACTGCATTTTTCCTAATCATTGCCTGGAGGGGCAGAATAATATGAGAAAAATCTGGTACAAATCTTTTAACAAAATTAATCTGGCCGAGAAATGACTGCATCGATTTTTTATTGTGAGGGAATGGGATCTCAGAAATTTCTTTGATCCGATCAGGATCAATATAAATGCCATCTCGAGACACAATAAAACCCAAGAGTTTCCCTTGATCAAGAGCAAAGAATGACTTTTTGGGTTTAAGAGAAATTCCATACCTTTTACATCTTTGAAAGATCTGGTTTAAGTCATGTAAATGATTAGACCTCTCTTTAGAAAATACAGTTATATCGTCTAGGTAGAACGACCACTGTTCGATTTATCAATCCCCTAAAAGCAGTATCCATAGCTCTTTGGAAAGTCGCTCCTACATTTATAAGTCCAAAAGGCATCTTTTGATATGCGTATGTCCCCCATTTTGTTCTAAATGTAGTTTTAAGCTGGTCATCAGGATGAACCAAGACCTGGTTGTATCCGGAAAAACCGTCTAGAAAAGACATCAATTCAGAACCTGCTACTGATTGGAGTACTTGCTCCATAGTAGGCAATGGAAAATTGTCTTTCAAACTTGCTCTGTTTAGATTCTTGAAATCAATACAAATTCGAATGTCGCCATTCTTTTTCCTGACAGGCACCATATTAGAAACCCAATTGGAATGTCGGACTGGAAAGATAATCTTGGCTTTAAGGAGTTTGTTAAGCTCCGACTTAATTTGGCTTTCCAAATTTGGGTGTATTTTTCTTAACTTCTGCTGAATGGGTTTTTGATCTGGAAGCATTGGAATAGTATGTTGGATAATAGATGTGTCATAAGTCTTTAAGTCATCATATTTCCAAGCAAAAACGTGTTTATTCTTCCTTAACAGTCTAAAAAATGCTTCTTTCTCTTCTACAAAAAGTCCTAATCCTAAATTCACATTCTGAGGAGCTTGCTCAGTACCCAAATTCACCAATTCAAACCTTAGGGTAGAGCTTTGGATCTTTGTATTAGTTACAGGTTTAAACCTGTCTTTTATATCATAAAGATCCTCTAGTTTTACCACAGGCTTAGGAATTACATTTTCTTGAGGTGTTTCCTTTATTTGGGAGTCATGCTCATCCTCTTCAATGATTTGGTTGTCATAAGACTTTTCAGAAGTTAAAAATTGTAAAATATCATCGTCATGATTAGATACTCTCCAATTAGTGATGTTGTCAGGAATTGAAGGCCTAAAAATCAATTCTACAGAAAATCTATCAGGGTTGTAGTCTTCTGAAGGTAGGAGCTTGGAGGCTACATTGGCTAGTAAGTCGACAGCTGAATTCTGGGACCGAGGAATGGAGGAAATGTTAAATGCTAAGAAATGTGAGGTAAGGTCTTGCATAAGCGATTGGTAATGCTTAAGGTGATTGGAAAGGCAATGAATCGCATTTCTAACCTGTTTAACAATAATTTCAGAATCGCCGAATACTTTTAGGTATTGCACTTTAAGGCCGATCGCTTTATATAAACCCTGAACTAGGGCTTCATATTCGGCTGTGTTGTTAGTGAATTCGAATTCTAATATGCAAGATAGCATTGTCTTTTCCCCATGTGGACTAACCAAGATGCATCCTGCTCCCGAGCCTTCACTAGACTTGGAGCCATCAAAATACAAAAACCAAAATAAAGGAGTATTAACAGTCGTATTTACAGTTTTCTCATCACCATTGAAACATCTAGACTTATCTACTTGTGAAAAATTTTCAATCTGAGATGTAAAATTATTAACTGAGAAAGGGGAGGGTTGGGCAACAAAGTTGCCAAAGAATGACTCAGATGAATAATTGCCCAAAATGTTGTTGTTGAAAGCTACGGGATGGTTTTCTTGCTCAAAATCGGTAACTGTATGGGTCATATGTTTTTCTTGGTCAATCTTTATTTGATTTGGCTTACCTTTATAAGGAAGCCACATGTGTGACCAATCAGTAGAAATATACCCATGCAATTTTTCGGACCAATCTCTACTCAAAATCAAACCGTAAAACTCAGGTATATCAGCTACTAGAATGTCAATCCTTTGTACTATTCTGGGATCAGCAGACAACCTGATAGTTACGAAATTAATTTCTCCGACAACTTGTACCTTAGTTTTTTCTAATTGAACAATATGGATGGCAGACTTCTGGGGCTCTATGTTCAATTTGGAACAAACTGAAGCTGGAATTATGCTAGAAGATGTCCCTGAGTCAATTAAACAGTTGTGTAGGTTTCTGTTGTAGATTTCATAAGTCAGAAGGAATGGTGGAGTATGAGAACTTGACCTGTCCCCAATTAGGACTGAATCTGTAGCTTCAACCATACCTGGAGGGGATTGGCCTGAATCATTAGCAGCTTTTGAACTAGGAAGTGGAGTAGAGGGAACAGCATTCAATTCTTTAAGAAGTAATTTTTGCTGATGCTTTAGCTTGCTAAGCTCAAACATAGTTATGTTTGCCTTAGTTTTCTTCATGTCATCAACAATGTTGTATTCCATTGAATCGGATACCACTAATGTTTTAGATGTTGAAGGAGAATTAGAAGTTGAAGGCTGGTTTTGGGGAACTACTGCAGCTGATTTCTTTGGAGGTACTTTTTCTTTTGTTGTGGCAGCACCTGCACTTCTTTTCTTTGAAGTCGCCTGGACAGGTTCAGAAGTACTTTTACTTCTAGTGGTGACTGGGAAGGCTTCTTCTTCATTTTCGGTATCAGAATTGGGGAGTATAAAATCCCACATTCCATGGCATTCAACTACTTCTTCTTCATCGTTAGTTGGTGAGGCTGTCTCTTCTTCCTCCTCCTCCTGCTCTGAATCTGCGTTAGATATGACATTGGGTGGCTTTGTTTTAGTTTTCTTATAAGTCTTAAATGGTCTTTTGTTTGAAGTTTAGGCCACCTGTTTCTTTATGTCAATCATTTCGTTAGACAAAGTTTTCAGGACCTTTTGCAAACCTTCCATGTCATATGGGTCTTTCGAGCTTTTCTTCTTGGAGTCTTCTTTAAAAGAGACTTTTTTAGCTTTTCTGTCTTCCAAGGCAACTTTCTTTTCTAAGGCATTGATGCGTTTTTCCACAGCAAGTGCTTCTTTCATATTTTCTGCTAAGGTAGGTTTCGCAGCCCTATCTACAAAAATGGCTATATTGGCAGGTAGGGCAGTGATATAACATTCGCTTCGAATTTGTTCACTTGGTTTGGAAGCTGTAGGGATTTTGTTCAGGAGTTTATTGAAGCGAGCATTAAATTCCTTAATTGGTTCCCTATGCTCTATTCTTAGATTGGAGAGATCATTTATTAGAGTAGCCAAAGACCTATCATCTCCATATTTTGAAAGAAACTTCTCTTGGCAGGTGTTCCAACTGGTAATTGAACCAGAGGGTAAAGAGAAATACCAGGATCCTGCTGATCCTTGCAAATTGTAAGGGAAAAGTCTAACAACAACATATTGTTCTATTACCCCTTTCAAGTTGACTGCCAACATGAAATTATTATTATGCTCCTCGGCCTGGGTTCCATCTTCTGGATTAAACTTGGGGAGCCATTTTTCCGGATAGTCTGGCAATGGATGCAATGGTGCAGGCATATGGACTGCACCAGGTCTGGTCCATGGGTCTGCCATTGTAATAGTACCGGTGGTTGGTATTACTATTGGGATTCTAGAGGTATGGGAAGGAGATAAAATCGAGGAGTGAGAAGATTGAGATGTTGAGGCTTCTATTCCTTGATGTACAACAATATGTAATGGAGGAGTGGATGGTTGACTTTGCAGATGGGGAGATGAAATGTATGACATGGATGAAAGCTCTCCACTATCAGACCCTTCAGTATATTTCTTGGCCTTTTTCCTTTTGGGTAAAGGAAACTCAGTGGGTTCAATACCAAGATTTTCGCTTTGGAGTCTGGTAAGTGGATGAGATAGATTGAACTGCGAAGTCGCACTGCTTTGTGATACCTCAGATTTTTGTGGCGAAATCGAGAAGCTCTGAAGTTTGTGGATAAGATACTGGACTTCAGGGGATTCAAGACTTAATTGTTCTGGAGTATGATGGGTTTGAGCGGTGGTAGTTGATTCCTCTTCTTCTTGATTGTGTGCTGGAGAACCAGCATGCGATCGAGAATAACAAGGAGATTTGGACGGAGAATTACTCTTAGAATGGCTTGCAGATTTGGGTTTGCTTGGCATTCACAGTCAGGGCCCTCCTTCTACCACCAAAAATGTTGATGCCTCGAAAATCGCTGCAACAACATTGAGGAAACCACCAGGTCCGGACCTTAGTACGGCTCCTTTTCCGTTTGGGGTAGTGGCTCCGACTAGGGATAATGGGACCAGTTTCCCAGAAATAGATAAATGGGATGAATGAATGGTTTATAGATTACACTAGCGGTGAGAGAAAGGCTAAAACTATTGACGGAAATATAAAGAGATGAAACTATCCCGAGAATCTATTAAGCTCTAAAGTGTAGCGTTTGATGTTCTATGTCTAAAAGACAAGCATATAGATGACTGTATCTTCACAACATAGATATTAAATCATTTAAGATTGTTGTGCCTAAATAGTTAAGCAGAGCGATTGAAGCGAAATTACCACACTTTATACATTTATATCATTGTCATACACATGATTAAAACCAAAGGCAGATCACTAAACACCCAATAGTGGAATGAATAAGATTTGTTGTTATAGCGCATGCATATAATCAACGATAGCAAGAATAATTACATAACAATTCATATAAACGGAATGAATTCAGACATAGATAGAAATACCATATGAGCTGCATGACACTCCCAGATATCAATCGCTACGTGCAGTTCTTCCTTTAATGCAAAAAAAAATCTTCAATCAATGACAATAGTGCACGATTGCATAAAGAAACTTCGTTATTAAAGTAAGAACAACTGGTCTAGTTTCATAAAAGAATATCAACTAAAGCACAATAGTGCAAACTTTAGTCTATTAAGTCTCTTACAAAATTTTACGACCCTTTCTAAAAACATGAAAGGGTCTATAAATACAATACTAATTTAAATATCTACCAAACAGAAATGCTACTAAACTGATATCAATAACTTTTGATCCTATTTTGGCTAGCGATCTGGCAATCTGGAGGGTGATTTATCAAGTCGGTTGCTTTCCTTTTAATCTGAGCTGATTTATTGCAAGCATTGGCTCAACTTCCAGAGGTTTGTTGAGGCGCGAACTGAGTTGGGCAGCATAGGTGGCATCTTGAATATCGGGAATCATACACCCGATGGCATCTCGTAAACACTTCAAGGCGGCTCTTTGTGTATGTGGCTTAATTAGGAAGAGCCAATACACTTCCAAGTTTAAACTATTAATCCCAGCGATTAATCTTCCCTTTTCTTCTAAATCGGGATAACATGATTGCTCGAATGCATTTTTTGTTGTAATCTTTGCTGGTGTACATTGGGAAATCATATTTGCCAAGTAGAGAGTGTTGCTAACTAAATCAACTAGATTGCTAGAAGTTGATTTACATCTTGAAGCCGCTCTCTCTGCTTTCATCACCTGAGTGTGCCATTCTGTGAAAATTATATCCTTATGAGTTTCAAGTATCCTGGGAAAATTTGCTGCTTTTCCCTAATCAGAATCTTGCCAGTCAAGATGTGCAGTAATGGCCTCATCGGCTTGATTTAATTCATCCCTGGCTTTCTCTACCTGCTCATTTATAGATATAGTTAACTCACACAGTGGCTCAGCTTGAGCGATCTGTTGACACAAGAGTTTAACTTGAGATATTAGTGCAATGTTTATCAATGATGCTTCTTTTCTGAACTCTGCCACTTGCGAAGCCCCTTTTATCTTTTCTAGCTGCGATGACATTTGAGCGATTTGCTCATCTTTGGTTTTCACCATTTGCTCATTCGCTGTTTTCAACTGTGCCAATGCCTATGTCAATTCCTTATGTTTCTGGATCGCACTTTGGTCGATCCTTTGCTTCTCCGCTTGCAATTGCTGGGTTAATTGATTATTCATTTGCTGTTGTGCCAGCAACTGCTCCTTTGCTTGCGCTGCGTTCTGCTTTGTCTCGGCTAATTCCATCTGTAATGTAGAGATTTCTTGGTCCTTATTCTTCAATAGAAGGATTACCTCCGATGCTTTGTCGATTGTTGCTGTCGAATAGGCTCCAGAATACTGTGACAACTTTGTTAGGTCATCGAAGGGGTCCAATTTCTCCTTCCATACTACATTACCTGTGACCGTTTGCTCCGGAAAGATAGAAGGTTGATCAATCCTTCATCTTTTCCTTGATCGCTTTACAACTACTCTATGCCTCGGGCTGTAGAGAAAATCCAATGGAGGAATATCTTCTACCTGCAGAATGATTTGATCAGTGGGATCTTTTGGAATTATCTCAACATCCTTAGACTTGAGTGGGCCGCTGGTTCCACTTAGAACCTGAAGTGAAGTAATGTCTTGCGTGTCGCTGGTCTTAGAAGTGTCTGTATCTTTTGAGCGTTTTGATCCACTGATGATAGAATCAAACTTCTGTCATTCCTGGAGCAATTTGGTTTCTGTGGTAGTGTCCACATTGACATTAGTAGTGGTTTGTTGCCCTTTCTCAGTTTGAGACTCCTTCTGTACTTGTTCCTGTTCTTTCTTCTGATGCTCCTCCTGTTCCTTCTGCTGTCTATCCTCATGCTCTTTCTTTTGCTTTTCCTCCTGCTCCTTATTATGTTCTTTTGTTATAGCAGGAGGTTCCTTTAACTGTTGCTGACCAGACTCGCTTGACGATGTCGCTGGGGTCGTTGCTAATAACTCTAGAGGTAGAGTTTGCAACCTGTGCTCTCTAAGTTTATTAAATTCAGTCAACCTTTCATCATTATATTTCATCCTAGCGAGCTCTTTAGCTTGACCTATTATTTCAATTGAAGTGAACAGGTCATCGAACATATTTTCCTGATGCTCAAACTTTGTCAATTTGGCTTGTTCTAATGCGGCATAGGCAACTAGCTTTGGATCAAAAGCCCTGTTTGGGATTCTGGCCAGAGCTAAAGATTGAATCTTTGTAGCTTCCTTTTCTGCATGTTTGAGATCATGCAGCGTAAAGACACCACACCTTAAGGGAAAAGAGGGCCAACCTCTTTTCTTTTCTTTTTTGAGAGTCTGTGTACTACTCTCAGCCGTAATCTGGTACGCGATTTCTCTTGCTAGCAGCTTATCTGGAACATATAAAGGGAGAACATGTGGGTTGGCTTGGCTACTGTAAACTCTGATATAGATAAATTTCTCTTCTCCAAACCAACTTGCCACTGCTGGTAAATCAAAGGAAGCTTGATAGGAAATCTTCAGAATGGGTTTATCAAAAATGGAATAGTAAATGGGCACCATAAAGCCATTACAGATTTGATACAGGTGGTTTTTGTAAGAAGACTTCCACAACTTTCGGTGATATATATGAATGGGCGAGGGATCCTGTGCAGTCCACCTCCAACCGAGAACAGGAAATTCAGAATTGAAACATAATGTGTCTAAGATATATGCACTATAGTAAAATGGGGGGATTTTTCTTTCAGTGACCACAGTCTTATTTCTAAAATCACGAACAACTACTGCTAGTTTATCTGAGAGAATAGTAGCCCAATCCATAATTATACTGTTTACTACTGCCTCCATAAGAGGAACCATTTCTATGGTAAAATTAGCAGAGTCGTGTAATCCCCATAACCTACACATCATTATACCCGCATAGCAATAAGGAGAAGCCAAAGAATCAATCGAGTACTTACCGGAAGATTCGTGTTTGTGCTTGTTCGGATTTTGTCTCCAATCCTTGATGGGTTTGGATTCAATTTAATTTTCGCTTGCAAACTTCTCCAGGAAGGCTGTTATACATTTTCTCTGGTTCGGGCAAATGATACATTTGCCTTAAGTCATCTGCCTTGAATGATCCGAAAATCCTCCCATATCTGGTGCTAAAAGTTATGTCCATGATTGGTATTTCTTCAATCGCGCATCGCACAACATCTGTGTATGGGAGAATTTGCTCCCTGGCTGCTATCCTGTGAAGGAAAGAGTCGGCTAAATCTTTGAGAGTAGAATCAGACTTCCATAGTGAATCCGCGCTAGCTTCTATTACCGTCTTCTTTGGTTTCTCGGCTTCAATTAAGTCGTAAGTGCCTTGCCAAGTAACTCTGGTGAGACCCGTGCATGTAGTATCAGATATTATGCCCTTCTTCTTGTTTGCAGCAGCTCGTCCTGCGACTGGTGGATTGGAAGCACCCACAGTCTTCTTAGATTTATTTCCCATCATGCTCAAACTCCTGTCTATGAATGAATTCTGCACAGAGAGGCAATTGTGTGTAATACAGAGAGATAACAATGAAAACTTGCAAGTGATAACATATGAATAGGTGCGCAATAAGTTATTCAGCTCTTAAAATGGGCGCGGACACAATCCATTGAAAGATTTTAAGACATGATCTCATTAATTGGCCGTATAAAACCTGTCACCCTATAAATTCCCATTATATCATTATTCGGGTGAATAATCCTCTTAAGCATGCAATGGACGCTTTGGCGGCTGAGCGCAAGTGATTAAGCTTTAAATATGAATAGATTGAGCTATCCAATCACTTTAACGGCTTTTTATCGAAAACTGCGCCTTATCGCATCACATCGGCGGTATGACAAGCGCGCCTTAACAATGTATATTGGGTACCACCGATCGCCGAATGCGATATCACATCGGCAAAAAGCTTTATGCGCATCAAGACTTAAGTAAAGGTAACCCTCTGATCGCCGAACGCTGATTGCGCATCGCATCGGGGCAAATGGAATGGGGCGCTTTTAGACGTGCATTGGATATTGCTGATTGCCGAATGCGATATCGCATCGGTGGAAAGCTTAGTGCCACTTATGTATAATTCTTATGTCATTGCGATATGCGATCTTGCGATCGCTTTAGCTCAATGACCAAGATTCACTTTATTTCTTTAAATGGGCTTGTTCAAAAGGGTTTTATAAACAGATTCATTTGATTATCGAACTTTTTGAACAATAAAAGTATTGATATCAATTTCTCTTTAAAGGGACCCGTTTAATAGGTTAATGTTTTATGAATAAAAATGATATGAAATGGGTGGTTGTTTGTAGAGCACAACAATATGCTAAATGATTTTGGTTTAAGGTTTGAAATTGTAGAGCATGTGGTTTAGGTTATCTAATCTATGCGTTAAGCACCATAAGATGAATTCCTTCGATTGAGGCTCGTTTTAATTATTTATTCATATTTCATAACATATATGTGAGTGGTACTTTCGACTATGAACATGTTATATGGGAAAGCTAGTTAAAGTGTATTGATGATATTATCTCCATTAATGTTTGTGTTAAATCGTCAAAGGAGGGAAACTCAAATGTGGAATCTTGAAGGATCATGATTGATTCTTGCTCTGTGATGTGGTGTATGAATGGGTATAATTTCTTGTGTTACCTTTGTTAGGAGATGATTATATATGAATGCATGTGACAACTATACACCTAAATTTATTTCAATTTAAATTTAGTGAAGAAACACAATATGTGGATATTAATATTGTGATTTGGAGGGAGCTGTGAGTAGTATTTGGTTTCTAATATGGTATCGAAGAGGTATGTTACAAGTGGTATCTAAGAACATAAGTTCAAATACTGTGGCCCATGGGCCAATGCACCTTTCTAAAATAGGAATGAGGGCATTAAATTATGTCCTCAACAAATAAGAGGTTTCACTGAAAGGTTTTGGTTATAAATTTTTTATAAGAAAAATAACCCAGAAGCCATAAATGATTGAACTTAAACTTTAACATAATCTCAAGGACTTCGAAGCATACAAATATCATAGTGATTACTTGCCATCAAAGGAACTAAGGATTCCTTAAGGTTGAATCTGAATGATCTATTTGTGGGAATGTGGAAGCAATAACATATATGTTAAGCCACTCTATATAAAGTAGTATTGTATCAAAGAAACCATTTTTAAATATTACACCATCTAGGTCATATACCAATACATGTCTTCTTTGAAGACATTATCCTATCAAAAATTTAGTATTGGGTTAATTCTAAAGAAATTTCAAAGGAATTATGCCAACCCTACCTCAAATTGATATCGAGGTAAAGTTTTCTTCTCATCATGCGTAGATTCAAAGCTCCATATTTTGAGATATATATGATTAGATATAGTGAGTTCTTAGAATCAAAGAGTAATGAAATCTCATGGAAGTATGTAAATATTTGGAAATAATCTGAAACCTTGAGGGAATCAATAGAAGGGTGTAATTAGTTCATGCCAGAATTGGATTTAATGTGATAAAAAAAATAAAACATGACCTATTTCGATGTGGGAGATAAACTAATTATTATAAATTATGCAAGCCGTGGAATTTCTCCAATTTATTTCATGGAAGGACATTATGCACTAATCTTTAGATCGATAAAATTAGAGGAGATAATGGTTGTACTAGACCTAGAATCAAATGTGTTTTCATTGACTCTATCATATAATTCATGTGAGGAACATTAAAATTTGATTAAAATTTTTCTCGTATTTTTTTTTCTTTGAAGCGGAAATAAAAAATAATCTTGAAGTAAGAGCCAACAAAGAATTAGGTTGAGACACCCAACCTTGGTCAAATTAAAATTGCAGTGTGTAAAAATTATTGGATTCAATGATATCTAATAATATTATTGTAGTCCAACTACCTCAATAACCTCCACATAGTTTTTTTTGCTCAACCACGGTTATGGAAATAGATTTAAAGTGAAAAACGAACTTCTGAGATGGATTAAAGGAATCGCCTATAAGATGGTTGTTTCCTTTCTCCAATTGGTTAAGCAGCTTCTTCATTTTCTGTAGCAGCTGAACTATCAGTTTTCGCAAAAGAATTAAATTGCTATTCTTATCCCACACATACATCTCGTTCGGATATTGGTTGTCCGCTAGCTCCATTTATAGCTTTATATTTTTTTTTAGAATAATCATAGTGGGGATAATGACTACAGGTCATAAAATCTCTTTAACTTCATCTCCTCCATTTGTTGAATGACACTACTGACATAATGGTGTTTGGAATACTCAAAGCAGGTGCACATTAATGGCAGTGAGAAAGTGTGATGTTGAGGGTAGGTAGGTGAGGTTAAAGTTGCGGGATACTGACTCTCAGACCATGTAGTAACTCCTCAAAAACAATTCGTTGATATTCATTCAAGTTGATCTTTATTATATACATGAGGGAGAGACTGTTCATTTCATCTCCCAGTGACTATTCATATTCTCTATTATTTATTTACATCAATTTCAGTTATTCACCCAATCCTGATGATTAGGTGTCAACATTCCCCCCCATATCTGAAGGGATGTTGGTGAGTCCAAGCATTTTTCTCAATCGTTCAAGCTTTTCTCTTCCAAGCGCTTTGGTGAAGATGTATGCAATTTCCTCATTACTGGAACAATGGCAGAGATGGATTATTTTAGCCTCAAAATGATGTCGAATCAGATGATATTTAGTATTGATGTGCTTCGTTCAATCAGGGAACTTTGTGTTCTTTTCCAACTTTCTTTCCAAGTTATTGTCAATCATGAGTGGAGTTGATTGTTCTTGTTTTACCTACGAATCTTCAAGAATTTTCCTAAGCCACAAAATTTATTTTGTTGCTTCAGCTGCTGCCACATATTCTCCTTCTGTTGTGGAATATTCTAGAACTGGTTGTTTGCGTGATCTCCAGGAGACCGCTCCTGATCCAAGACTCATAGCATAACCTGAAGTAGATACCCCAGTTTCTTTGTCTCCATCAAAGTATGAATCAGAGTATCCAATCAAGCTGAAGTCATCCACCTGTGTATACTTGATTCCAAAGTCTTGAGTTCCCTTCAAGTACCTTAGAACTCTTTTTGTAGTAGACCAATGTCCCTCACAAGCCTTTTGCATAAACCTGGAGAGGATTCCAACAGTAAATGAAATGCCTGGTCTAGTAGTAGTTAGGTTGTTGAGACTTCCTACAAGCTACCTATACTTTGTTGCATGCTCAAATTATTTTCCTTCAATGGATGTGAGCTTTAAGTTTTGTTCCATTGGAGTAGTAAGAGGATTGCACTGTTTCATGCAAAAGCTATTCAACAGATCTCTAATGTACTTCTGTTTAGAAAGAGATATGGACTTCAGATGTTCAGTTACTTCAATACCAAGATAGTAATGAACATAGCCCAAATCATTCATTTCAAAACCTTTCCTAAATTATGTCTTTATGGATCCATTGTAGCTTTCATTGTTCCCTATCATCAAAAGATCATCTACATATACCACAAGATATACAACTATGTTTCCAACTTTATTAACAGATAAAGTTGCATAATCAAGATCATAATGTTTGAAGTTGAGTTTCAGAAGATGCTCAGTTAGTTTTTCATACCAGGCTCGCGGTGCTTGTTTGAGGCCATACAAGGATTTCGAAAGTTTGCATACTTTATGTTCATGTTATTTCATAGAAAATCCTTCAAGCTAGGACATAAAAACATTATCTTTTAGATCTCCATTCAAGAAAGCAATTTTTACATCCATTTGATGGACTTTCCAACCGTTCTCAGCTTCTAGGGCAAAGAGTGTCCAGATGGTAGCCCATTTTGTTGTGGGGGAAAAAGTCTCCTCATAATAGACCCCTTCCTTCTATGCAAAACCATTTTCCAGAAGCTTGGCTTTGTGCTTGTCAAGTGAGCCATCAGCTTTATACTATTTCTTGTAGACCCACTTGCAGCCAATTGGTTTGGTTCCTAATGGAGGAGCAACCATCTTCCAAGTGTCATTATTTATGAGGGCATCATACTCCTTTTGCATCACTTATTTCCATTCATTATGAGAAGAATCCTCTTAGAAGGAAGTTGGTTCAAAATCTGTAGACAAATTCAATTCACAGTCATAAGAATAATCCATATCAACAGGTGAATCAGAGTCATCTACATCACCTCCATTTTGTCGGTTTGAATTTCTAGTTCCTGTCCTTCCAACCTCATAAGGATAAACACTTTCACATGTCTTTATCAGCCACTTTGGGGGACCTTTCTGAAATGGCCCACGTTTCTCCTTTGATTGAGTTGGGACTAAATCAAGATTGAGTCTCCCAATTCTATCAATCACATCACTTAAAGCATTATCCATTGTTAGAGTTTCATGTGGGGGAGAGAGTGCTTCAGAAGAAGATTCCACATGTTGATCTAGCACATGAATCCCCCCTTCAAGATCTGGAATCTGATTATTAAATTCTTGAAATGATTTTTCGTTTCTGAATCTATCCAAGCGATCAAGTTACCGCTCAACAACATTATCATTTTTGGATGATTCAAGAAAGATTACATCTCTAGATACAACAAACTTTTTATTGAATTCATCATAGAGGTGGTATGCTTTGGTGGTGTTTGAATACCCCAGGAAGATACCCTTATGACTTCTTGCACCAAGTTTGTTTCTATGTACCTTTGGTATCAAGGCATAACAGGTGGAACCAAAGACCCTGAGATGCTTTACCGAAGGAGTGTGCCCATACCACATTTCATATGGAGTCTTCTTTCTAATAGCATTAGATGGACATCTATTCTTTATATATACAACACATGGAACTGCATCAACCCAAAACATCAACTTTACATTTTTGAAAAAACATCATGGAGCGCACCATATTTAACATTGTCCTATTCATTCTTTCAGCTACACTATTTTGTTGGGGATTATAAGTTATAGTTGTTTGATGTTTGATCCCATGTTGGCGAAGATAATTTTCAAATTCATTTAAAGTATATTATTTTCAATTATCAGTGAAAATAGAGCCAATATGAGATTGTGCATCATTTTCAATCCATGTATGGAAGTTCTTGAATGTTTGAAAAGCATCAGATTTGTTCTTCAATAAATAAACACAACACATTCCAGTGTAGTCATCAATAAATGTCATCATATATTTATTTCCATTTCCAGAAGGGATAGGCATTGGACAACATAAATATGAATGAATGAGTTCAAGTTTTCTATGTGCTCTTGAATGTGAATCATGAAAACATTGTTTGCTATGCTTTCCTAGAATGCAAGCATCACATTTCTTAAGTTTCCTAGGAATTGTAGGCAAACCAGCAACATCGTTTTTCTTCAACAAGCAGAGGCTATCATAGTTCAAATGTCCAAATATTCCATGCCATAACAAACTTTATGGAAGTGTACCTTCTTCATAATGAGAATTGTATGAGAAATGTTGCGCACAAGCAGAGGTACCTTGCAGCTTGAGAAGCCTTTATTCTTCTATTCCCCTCATGACAAGTGAGTGATCGGATGCTTTTGTCACCTCAAGCTTGCCATCAAACATATGAATGGAGTGACCTTGCTGGTGGATGTGGACCAAAGACAACACGTTACTCTTCAGCTATGGGAGATATAGATCATCGTGCAGAAGGAAGTCTGGAATACCAGGAAATTTGAGCATGATTGTGCCAAGCCCTGATGGCTTGATTTTTTATTTGTCTACAAAGTATAATGCTCCATCAACATTGTGAGTAAATTCTTCAAAAAAATATTTTCTACGAGTCATGTGGCAAGTTGCTCCTCAATCAAGAAACCAATCATTTTTCCAAGAAGCAAGTGAAACATTAAATAAGTCTTCATTTACACCAATATTACATTGTGCCACAATATAATGAGCGGATTCAGGTGCTTTACCTTTGTCTATGTCATTAGTTTTACCTCCAAGTTGATTTCTTTGCTGCTCAATTTTGTCCCAAGGTAACTTGCATGTAGAGGCATCATTTGATCCATTTCTTTTGTAGCGTATGCAGTGAAAATGTAATTTTTCTCCTTGAGAGTGTCTGCCCCCTTGCCTCTGAAATATCTTCCTCTTCATCTTCGACCACATCCTTCTCTAGAAGAATCTTGGGCAAGACTCTTTTCTTTATGAACAAGGCACACAACCTCTTCAGTAGATTCACGAGTTGTCTTCTTTCGAAAAGCTTTCTCTCTTTAAGAAAATTTTATCACAAGAGAGTCAAAGGTAATATATTTGAGATTTTCATTTTCTTGCAATGACTCAAGATAATTGGAGTAAGTAGGATAAAGTGCCTTGAGAAAAGAGATAAGAGCAATATCCAATTCAACCTTAGTGGCTTTGATATCATGCATTATAGATTTTACTTCGGATGCAAGAGCAAGAGGATCATTATTTTGTAATTCAAGAGTGAAGAGTTTAATCATGAGTTGGACAACTTCGAGTGCAAAATGTGATTCATAGAGTTCTTTCAGCTTTTGTAAGACTTTGAAAGTAGTTGAAAATATGGCGACTCACCTGTTGACTTACAGATGCTACAATTAATGCATAGGCTTTGTTGTTCTTATTTTCCCAAATGGAAAACTCTTTGTCTGAGATTGGTTGTTCTAGCTCTTTGTCTCCATCTCCAATACACACTCCTTTCCATAACTCAGTGAAAATGAGGGTGTGTTTTATCATCCTGGAGCACTCAGGATAGTTCTCCTTACAGTGAGAACTATTCCCATAATAGATATGATTGAATGCATACTATAAAAAAATACTTCTACTGGAAAAAAAATATGTGTACTATAAAATCTGTGTATTATAAAAAAAAATACTTCTACTGGAAAAATGTGCTTCCAAATAATACAACCTTACTCTTCCTTCTAGATTAGGTAAGAAATTGATTTAATGTACAAAGCATAGAACCATGACCATTTTTTTTTGCATTAGAATATGGTTGCAATTCAAGAGAAATAAAATATCAACAAAATCACTGCTCAAAATCTAATCGGAATTCTGATGCAACTCAGAATTTTCCAAAAACTTTGACGGAAATATAATAGGCAATATCATCCCTTTGCTCAAATCCTATGCTTTACACCTTGACTAAATACTTTCTCATTGGAAAATACATCTCTTTCTTTTTCTGTCTCTAAGTCTTCAATGATGCCTGATGCTCTAATTAAAAAATGTGTCCAGTCTCTGTTTGGCTGCATAGCTGACACACATTTTGGTTGTGTATGGGCTGGTAAGAACCTCGAGTTGTGCACATGCAGAATAATAGATCCCTGTTGTTTCAAACTCATCTTCTGGACTTCCGAGCAAGTCTTCTGGGGACACAAATCAAGACAAGCTAGCAAACTTATGTAAAAGTAGGTCTGGCAATCAAGAATGCAACAGCGTATGGAGGGAGCAGCATGATATACCAGCGTATGGAGGGAGCATTGTTACACCACCGTGGAGAGAGTAGCTAAATATGAAAACAACGTATAGTATTGAACAACATTTATGTATGAAACACACCAACATTTAGCAAGTCACCACACTGATATATATGAAACAATTTTTATATATGAAACATACCAATGTTTACCCAGCCACTACACTGATATCAGGTGTCTCCACCACCATTGTTGTCGCCACCAGCACCATCTCGGGCAGCATTACCAACAATTTTCAGAACCTCAACAACCAAATATTCGAGACTTCAATAACAACGCACAACGATTAACCAAGAACAACACAGATGGGAGCAGGGCCTCCTTCTCTCAAGCGAGCAAAGAATGAATGTCAATTAGGGCATAGTCACTGAATACAGTTATCCAAATCTAACCATCTTTTGGTGAGCGTTTTGTAGGAGTAGCGTAAAAAACAAAGTTATCTAATGGAGCAGAGAATAATGGTAAATAACAAATGGAGCAGGGACAGGAGCATCATAGCAGGCCAGTGGGAGCGTCAAAGCTAATAGACTATCCAATATACACGATGGAGACACTGTTAGGTGAATATTCATATTTTATATTATTTATTTACATCAATTTCAGTTTTTCACCCAATCATGATGATTAGGTGTCAACACTGATGAAAATGGAGATATAAGCCCCATCGCAAAAAATTGGAGCTTGAAAAAATGAACCTGGGTGTTGGATAAAATCCCGCATGCTCATGGGTAGGGCTGAGCTGTGTGAGAAATCTCTCAAGAAAGAAGAGGACCAATGGAGATGTTGATGACTCTTGCATAGCCTTCTTTCATGATGGCGTAATCGCATGATGAGTTTTGCATCCAGACCATGCCATGATTTTTCTGTTTGGTGATTTTGGTATGGTGTGAAGATTCTCGTGACTTAGACTAGCATAAGGCATGGCATATGAATGGCTTCAATTTGAAAATCTTCGGGTCACACATACATTCTGTTATTACTTTTATGCATTTTTCAATTTTCCTATGTCTTTTTCCAGAAAAGATCGCCTTTATCTCCGACAACACTTTTCCTCATAAAAGCTTTCCTTTATATCTGAAATCCATCTAATCGATATTTATTTGCAATCCATGCAAGCTTATCTAGAATCACATCTAGAATATTTATCATGAAATATTTATCGCTATCCCATTACTCAATGGGATTTGGCAAGAATCTCATCTCTTGGTGTCTCAGTTTTCCAAGTGATTTATTTATTAATTTATTTGATAGCATACTTTTTTCAATATTACATATCACACCTATATTTTCTCAACTTAGGTTTACATAATCTAATACAGAAGGGAGGGGTGTTACATAGTCCACCCCTCAAACTTTATATTGTTCTCGGTGTATCACTGCATCATGTCCTAATTCACAGGTGGCTGGTTTCTAAATCCACACCTCTCATGGCCTTGTCATCTGATGAAATTCTTCCGATGTATATCGTTTACAAGGAGTACTCCTAGTATATCTCCAGCCATGGCTACCTATAACATTGTCTTCAAACAATTGAGAGAAATTATAGATGAATAAATTTAACTATGATCAATATCATGATTTTTTGCTCAATGATACTAAAGGACCTATTTCTCATTATTCATTTCATATGAAGAATACATGTTCTCTCCATGCATTCTTCCAAACCTTTGTGTTCTTGTCGAACACCTTCTTTTTGCAGCTCCTTTTCATACAACAAATCAACTATCATATTTGCATAACATATCAGAATTAGGTTAGTTTATATATAATCATAACCACATATACTCATCATAATAATATTTATTCCATACTGCAATTAACCCATTGCTCATTATTTTGGAACCACTTCTTAATTTCCTTCTTCTGTGTAACCTCCAAATCGGTTGCCCTGGGAAACGCCTACCCAATGTCTTCATGCATATGCACAGAATATGCATTATGCAAGCAACTACTATATATATATATATATATATATATATATATATATAATATATATATAATATATATATATATATATATATCGTGTTTTAATCATGTAACACATATAGTCATATGCGTACCATATGTATTGTTTGCACATAGTACCATCTGTGCTACAACCCATCATACCATCCTCATGGCATCATCTCCATGAGATAAGATTTTTCCACATGTTTTTCCACTATGTTAGTATCATACCAAAGATTCCTTTATATTCTTCCGATATATAGAGCAACCGTGCTTAGTTTATAGGGAATTTTCATGACCATAGTCCATTTCTACAACCAAAGAATTTTTTATTCCAAGTGCAAATCATTTTTTGATTTCATGTGGTCCTAACAAAGTATCAGTCATATAATATTGTATTCATGCATATTTTCATCTTAATCGTACCTTCTGCTTAATTTTCTAAAGTAGACTATTAACTCATAGATTTTTGAACTTTAATAATCATCAAATCAATAATTCATTCTTAAGTAATTCATCTCATGTGATTTAATATTTCCCTTTTTATGCCTCAACAACTTGTTCACCATGCCTAATTTAGTGTATATATAATATCATTTCCCCTTGATGATTTATACATGAAAGTTTTACTACTTTCAATCTCACATGCTTTTAGTTGTAGGTACTTATGATATCGGGGTACTTACATGTTAAAACCTCCTCTTTAACATTAAATCATCCTTAAGAAATTTTATGAATTCCTGGATGGTTTCTGTAATGTCTTATTCAACCCAGATATATTATCAATGCAATATAACAACTAAGCCTTACAAAATTTCTTGGTAGAAAATATGCACTCAAATTGCTATGATATTAGTTTGTACCATTTAATTGATCCATTGGTTTGTAACATACAATTTGTGCTTCTTATTAATTACCATGGTTTTTATATTGTTGTACTCAAGGATACTTATAGGTCCCACTATGCATATCCAATTAAAGATGTATATGTCACGTTATTTAATAACATGTCCAACATAGGTTCCTCTTAATCACACTTTCTTCCAACTGAAGAACAAATCTCATTCCATGTGCATTTTTTATCGATTCATTAATCAAAGGATTAAATTTAAAGACAATTTGTACAATTGCATAGTCTTATACCATAACATGTTCTGACAATATTAACACTATTTCTTGGAAACCTTTGCCATGGTATAATTCTTAGGGTCGAACTCACTTATTTAATCCCCAACCTCTCATGACGTATATAATTTCCCTTTGGGTTTTTATTTATGAACCAGTTACCTTAGTAAGGTTTAACATTTCCTTCTTTATATAATCATCCCATGAAATATTAGGTGGAATTTTTATTTATCCTTGTCCTTTCATAGAAATTGTACTATTTATACAAAAAAATTATAACCTGATGACCAAATTTTAATCTTTGACCGAAATCAATTACCACATATTGTCTAATAAGCATGGCAAATTTCCTTTCGAGTTTTATCATAGTGTAGTTTTATGAGAATTGTGATTCTTTCACTAATGAAGGAAACATATGGAAGTGTGCCACTAAATTAATCATATCTTCCTCCTATATGAATTACTTCTTATCGATCTTAAAGACTGTGCTAATATGATGACCATGATTTCCCATGGTTATCTATTATTTATCTACTCCGCTCTACATATTTGCAAGCATAATTTCTTCTCAAGGCTAAATTTTTTAAAACTGATAATGATTTAGGTTCGTCATCTAGATGGAGACACAATAAGGCAACTCATAGCAGCCCTCCACTTAACATTGTTTTATGCAACATCGCATATCATCAAATCTTAATGCAATATTTATATATCATAACCATGCTTATTTAAACAAAAAGTGTCATCATCGTTTTTAAGCCACTTATTCATTATGGTGAATCGCCTGTAATAACAACTTGTTATAACATTTTTCTCATGATAGTAAGGATTAATATCCTTGAGTTTCCTTATCCATCCCCACTCTTAATTCTAACACATAATCATAAGTTTTTCATGCAAACTTTTCTTGCTTATCATTGGCACATAGCAGCCCATGCTTATATGCTAAAAATATAATCCCAATTATCGTTCAAGCAACTCAAATCCCATACATGGATGAAAAGGTCAATCATTACATGCTATGCATTCTCTAAGCATCACCACTCAAAACTTAATTTATTCATAGCAATTTGTGCAAGGAGGGTTATTAATACAAGTCCAAATTTTAATTTTAACCATTTCTAGTGGATCTAGAGATACCATATGAGTCTTAGATTGCATCCCACACATGCTGAGGACATAAATGAATTTCCTCTCAAGAATATCACTCGAATGAGGGGAAATATGATACCCATTCATCCCATGTGAGTCCATATCACTACTATCATTAGCAAGAAAAACGAGTCAACGAGAGTTTCATGACTTAATATTTGAGCATTATTCATACTGTGAGAAGAATGGGACATTAGACATATACAATCAGTTTTAATGTCTCATAATCATGGTACAAACCTCTCTCCTCCCATATATTTCTTACATGTCCAATGTAAATGGTTACAATTTAACTGCGCATATGACCTCCCCTACACGGTCGGTGCCAATCCAACATAGTTCAATGTTTGTACATTAATGATCAAATATTTGGATGAAACCATCTATTTCACCATCAGTCTCATCAATTTGTTCTTAATTTTTCTAAAATAACCAATTCAATGGTTCGATTTGATCCATTTAGGTATAGAAAAAAAATGTATATAAACAACATACAATTGACCCCGATGCTAAGAGTGTTAAAGAACATTGGAAACCTCAAGGCTAAATTAATGAATATACTTCATAGAATCAATGGTAGTAAATAATTATGCTACTATTAATATGAGTCTCCCGTTTAGAGAAAAACATCCTCCAACAATTTTGAGGGCCGAGAGTAATAACTCACAATAAACATTGATGTTGAAAACTTTGAAAATATTTACAAATCTTCAATTTGAAGAAGCATGGGAAGATCAAAATTATTGAGAGATACTGAAGATATTCACAATAGGTGTAGGTTCCAATATAAATGAGTCTCGAAGAATTCTTACCTATTGTGGTTAACACATTCCTCTATTTAAAACTTCTGAAGATGGGAGAAATGACATGGTGCTTTCCCTTGAACAAGAAACTACAACATATGGTACTAAACATGATTTCTAGTTGACTATAGACAATACTACAACCTGTGGCATAATATAAAAAGATACATCCAAATTCAAGTTAAGAGCTTTGAAAATATCATGAGATCAAACTAATTTTAAAACAATATTTACAAAATAGTTCATGCAATAAACCTAATTTTGTAAAACTCCTTAAATCGATTCAGAAACTGATTTCTTGATTCAGCTAACATCTAGCCTATATTGGTAAATATGGCAATATGCAATGGACTCAAAAGTTGATCATGACGAAATGAAAACAACGTCAAGGGCCTTTTTAGTCTTTGGTTGAATAGGTGTTATAATATCATATTCAGTGAATACAAAATATCCTGTAGGTACATCTAGCCTCGTGCAACAACTATATCTTTCTCAGTATAGTAATATGATGATTCCATGGACCGTAGAACAATTTCAATTTCACCATCACTGCAAAACCCAAATCCAACATCTGGTGAACAATTTCAATTTCACCATCACTGCAAAACCCAAATCCAACATCTGGTTTCCATTAAGAAGTGAGCTTCTAAAGACACACCCCCGAGAACATGTGCTCCAGTTCTTCTCCTCGCCAACAACCCATATTGGGTTTGTGCTAAAATTGCGAGAATAAGTGAAACAACCCTCTGTCTCCAGCCACGTTATGATATATATGGGAAATACACTCCTAACTATATTAAATGTCTCGTAGAAAATATACTGGTATATATACCTTACTAGTAATCATATACATGATTCAAACATAGTATACATTTCTTTAGTAGTATATAATATAATTGTACTTCAAGTATAAAAGAGTATATGAGTCTATACTACATATTATCCTTCTTACCCTATGTCTTTAGAGATTTGTTCAATTTCACCACCAAAATTGGAGATTTGGACAAGAGTAAAACCAATGATATCTTTACTGTGCCTCCGTCATGGCCAAGCCCGAGCTCAACATGCCACATGAGAGTCTTTCTCTCGTGCTTTCCACTAGTCATAATAACATGAATCATCACTATCCACAAAATTTTGTTGAATATTGCAGCTATTCAAATGTATTTTTCTGCCTCCTTAAGGATGATTCAACAAAACTCCTCCTTCTTCTTAAATGAGAGAGAAATGAGTGGGTAGATGGGTAATGAAGTTGTGACTCGTAGGATTCACGATCGGCATGCCCCGTGCAAAGCCGGGATAATTGCATGGCTCTAAATGTGAAGCAGTCAAGCGAATATGGAGATCTCAATTTCCATGGTCAAGCACTAATATAGTAACCAACAACATCATATGCCCAGGCTCGAATCACAGGTAGTGCAATTGTCAAGATGGAAAAATGTAATAATTTAATGTTGCATAGAATAAGATCCCAATTTAATAGCAGAGAATAGTTTCTTACAGTTTTGAAATCTTGTTGGTATGTTCGCTGGGATAAGGGTCTATTAACTATTCCGGGTCCGGGTTTCTGGCCTGAACAAATACATGTTTCTGATTTTGGGGTGATTCGCAAGTCTTCTCGAAACTTTGAGCCCCCCGGCCTAATAGGACCTCCTGCTGCTCACAGCAGGTCCCTCTCCCTGGTTTTTCCGTCATTCTTTTTAGAAGTTTTCCGGCTCCCCTCACTGGATTATGGTTCAAATTTCCGGTGATCTGTCCTGACATGACATGGACTTGTCTCTTTGTACTCACTATTGGTGTATCTGCTGAATGCCCCGCTAGCTTACTCTACAAGTCTCTATGGAAGTCTCTCCTGTACTTGTGATCCTTCCGATCTTTCGATTTTTGTAATCTTTTAATGCTTTCTTTCAGATACATCCGATTCCATATCTAGCCTCTACCTGCCCTCTCTCTTCTGTCAATTTATTATGGTCTGTCTCCTTTCCTCTTGGGACTTTCCCCTTTCTCTGTCACAGCATGTCTAACGGGGTCTTCTCCTCTGATACTCAAGCACTCATCGATGCCACCATCGAGGCTGAAAAGGCCTACGATGCCTCTCCGAACTGTCACGCCACGGTGGAAGAGATGCTCCCACCTGGCTTCCTTTCTCGTTCAACATCTGAATGTGTGGTCAGCCCTCCGGAGGTTTCAGGCTCTCAAGCGAATCTTTACAACTCTCGGTGTCGCCCCATCAAACCGGGCCCCCCTCCAAAGGCGGTTACAGTAAACAGTATCTCTCTGGCGGACCGTATCGAAAGCCTGCAAAAGCTTGCTCTAGTAGGGAAGTGGCACTTCCCTCACATCAAGGAACTGGACATGCGTTCATGGTTGTCGGATAAGTGGCTACCTATACTAGGCTATACTCCCATTATCTCTCGTCTGATGAAAGATTGGTACTCTTTTCACTTCCACAAAGTGTCTGACCTGGAGAACATTCTTGGAAAACCATGGGTTGCAGGTAGAAGTTTCCTCTTCTTGTCCAAATGGTATTTCGGTTTCGACCCCTTAAAAAACACCCCCTCCAATTGCATGATCTGGGCCAAGCTGCCGAATTTGCCACTGGAATTCTGGTCTCCTGAGGTTCTAACTGATCTGGGGAACTCAATAGGAAAATTTGTATACGTCGACCCATGGTGTAAAGGAGAACGCGATAAGAGGGTGGCATGGATTCTCATCGAGAAGCCTTACAAAGGAGTATATCCTGAATTCATTGATATTTCCTGGAATGGAATGCAGACTAGGCAGAGAATTGATTTCTAGGGCATTCCGTTCAGATGCTCTCTCTGTCACTGGACCGGCCACCTTATTAAGGACTGCAAATCTCGGCTGGGCAGAAGACATAAACCTTCGCTCTCCAGCCTCCGCTCTAGGGGGCTCCCGTCTTCCTCAATGTTTTACGACAATCAGTCTTCTCCCACCGGCCCCCTTGATGCTGCTCCTTCAAAGCATACAGAATCTCCGCTTGCTACGTTCCATCGGCCTCTAGAAGCCTCTCCCGCTTCACCCTTCCCGGAGCCCATCTTGGACTGCCACGCCCCTTCCCCTTCTGATACAAACAAGAGGGACTTTACGGTCGGTTCACACACCATCCTCATTAACTCTTCTTCATCCTCCGCGACCTGTGCCCCTCCATATCCTCCGCCTGTCTCCCGAAAAGGAAAAGAACCGGTGATTGATCCCTCCCCGCGATTTTCCCCTCCTGTTTCGCCTGAGAATGTTCTGGACAGCGACTTAGACCGCCTTCTCCAAAGGAACCCCCACGATTTCGAACCCTTAACCATTCATAAGCCTTCTCGAACTTTCCCTCTCTCTATCAGCCCCAACTCAGCCAAGAACATCACGGTCAGGAAAAAGAAGAAGGGAGATAGTCGGCATTTCAGAGGCAGAAAAAATGTCTCTGATATTTGCATTACTAACCTCTCCTTGGTGGAGGTCCCCATTATGGTATCGGATGCCCCTGAGCCTCTTAGAGCTAGCCAGGCTGCCGACCCCTCCCGATGACTTTTCTCATTTCTATAAATATCTGGGGTTTGGGCGCCCCCCACAAATTCCAGGCGCTCAAAAAAATTTTGTTTCTGGCGCGACCAAAAATCGTTTTCATTCAGGAAACTATGCACCCATGCAGGGTGACTGTCGAATATTTCAGGAAAATGTATCCTACGTGGCACATGGTGGCCACTGGGGAAAACGGGCTTTCGGGCGGCCTTGCTGTATTATGGGACCCCCTGTGGATTAAAGCTAAGGCCTACAAATGTTGTGCAGGTATCTTGATCTCGGCTAAAATCAGGGGAAAAGACAGAGTTCTCAATCTTCTCAATGTCTACGCCCCCTGCAGGAATCGGGCCCCCTTCTGGGACTCGCTGTTTGCGTCTGATATCTTAGATGAGGAATCTTTGCTGATTGCCGGTGATCTGAACTTCACTCTAACCTCTGAAGAGTGTTGGGGCACATGCAAGAAGAAGGACCCCCTATCGGATAAGATAAGAATGGAGCTTCTTAACAGGAACCTAGTGGACGTCCTACCAGAAAAATTAATGCCGACCTGGGAAAATGGAAGGATGGGATCGGCATATATAGCGAAGAGAATAGACCGTTTTCTCATCAAAGCAAACGACATTGATTATTGGGGCATGCCGGTTTCTTCTACAGCAAACGAGTTTTTGTCTGACCATAAGCCCATCATCCTGGAATGGAGCTCCACACAGATCAGAAAAGAATACTATTTTAAATTTAACAGGATATTTCTTGAGGATCCTGTCTTCAACGATGTCATTACAAACAGCTGGAATGACCTGAATGGTACCGAGGGGATGATTTTTCTCACCTTCCGTGAAAAAATTCATCGACTCAAAAAAATAACAAAGGAATGGCAATACCGAAAGATCAAGCAGGACAAGCAAGAGCTCTCAGAAATACAACAGGATTTGGACGCCGTCTCATCGTCTTCCTTACACATGATGCCGCTCAGCAAAAAAAGAGCCATTAGGGAACTGGAAAAAAGGAAACAACAGCTATTAGTAAAGGAAGAAATTACATGGCGGCTCAAAAGCAGAGCTCTTTGGCTCAAGGAGGGGGACCGCAACTCTAAGTTCTTCCACTCCTTCGCGAACGCCAGGAAAAAAAAGAACGCCATATGGAAGATTGAAGATGGAAGGGGCGGGTTTCACTACGCACAAGAGGACATCACAAGGGAAGCTACAAGAGTCTTTCAGGCTCAATATAGCAGGAAACAAAGCAACGCAATAGATATGCTATGTGCTGCAGAACATGTGCCGGTCATGTTCGATGAATCTGCATACCAAGATTTTATTAAACCCGTCTCCGAGGACGAACTACATGCGGCCATGAAGGTATCAAAGAAAGATAGAAGCCCGGGGCCCGATGGGTGGCCCATTGAATTCTTCCTACACTTCTACGAGCTCTTTAAAATGGACCTTCTTCGAACGGTTGAGGCAACTCGAATGTCTGGCAACATTCATCCGGCTCTCTCCTCAACGCTTATAGCACTCATCCCCAAGAAGGACGCCTCTGCATCTTTACAGGACTATAGGCCGATTTCTCTTTGTAACTCCATGTTCAAACTTATTACAAAGATCATCGCGGAAAGACTTAAGCCGACTTTCAACCGCTTTATTAACAGGGAACAACATGCCTTCTTAAAGGGACGGAACATTTGGGACGCGGTGGCGATGGCCCAAGAATACCTCCACTCCCTTCGGTCCATTAAAAAAAGGCGGCCATTCTTAAGGTAGACCTGAAAAAAGCTTTCGATTGTGTTGACTGGGGTCTCTTAAGGATCTTACTGGCGAAAATTGGCCTCAGAAGGATGGGTATCGAATGGATCATGGCATGTGTTGAAAACACAAATTTGTCTGTCATTATTAATGGATCCCCCTCACCTTTTTTCACAGCTGAACAGGGCCTCCATCAAGGTTGCCCACTCTCTCCGCTGTTATTTATTTTAGTCATGAATTCTCTAAGTATTCAACTAAACCGAGCCACTTTAGCGCTTGACATATGCCCGATCAAAATCGCCAAGGACTTCCACCTTTCCCACAACCTCTTTGTGGACGACATCCTCGTTTTCGCCATGCTGCAAAAGGCTTCCTGGAGATGTATATTAAATATCTTCGAAAGCTTTCAGTCAGCCTCTGGCATATGTATCAACAAGGGAAATTCCAAGCTCTTTCATAATGAATCAGACTTGGCCATGGCATCTTGGATTGCTGCTCTCTTCGGCATTGAAGCAGCTCCAATCGAAACATGCATGAAATACCTCGGGTACACTCTGAAGCCGAAGGGTTACAAGTCAGGCGACTGGACATGGATTTTGGACCGTTTCTATAATAGAATATCTAGCTGGGAATCAAGACTCCTAACTCTTGCAGGAAGATTAACCTTGATACAAGCGGTTCTGGCTCAGCTAGCCATTTACTGGGCGCACTTATTTTACCTCCCAGCAAAAATCATAAATAAAATGAAGGCATATGCAGCAAACTTCCTCTGGGGAGGAAAAACCTTCCAATCCAAAATTCACTTGGTCAAGCTGGACTCCATCATGAAACCAAAGAAAGCAGGCGGCTGGGGCATACTGGACATGAGAAAGATGGGAAACGCGCTTCTAAGCAAATCCTACATCCGGGGTATTTACGGAAAAGGCCCATGGAGCATCTTCATTAACAGGAAATATCTCAAGGGAAAAGGCATTGAATACTGGTACAGAAGGAATTCTCTGGGGATTAAGCGAGGTTCAGCTATATGGCTCAGCTTCCGTAAAAACAAATCCTTCCTTTTAAGCAACTTTCGTTGGTCGTTACACTCGGGCGCCAATGTCTTTCTAGGCAATGATCTCATCCAAAATGGGCTGCCATCCCTCCCCCATCCGGTTCTGATTGATTTCCTTCACACGAGGGGCATCTTCACCTGGGATCGACTCATCAGCTCCTGAGTCAACCTCACGCCTGCTTGGAAGGAAGCGGCGGACCTCTCTATGCCCTCTCAGATCAGCACAATATGGGCATCCACTCGTCTTGCTTTGCAGGGTATGGCCTTCAAGCGGTCAGAGTACAAAGACGCTCTGTTATGGAGTTTGCCTCATGCGCCTTCACCTGTTCGGGTCAAAGATATATATGCCTCTTTGTCCATCTCGCCAGTCTCTCCTGTGGAGCCGCTTTATCTTCCCTCTCTTTGGAAAGACGCCTGCCCCGTAAAGATGATTCTTTTCGCCTAGCTTATATTTTGGAACAGAAACCTCGCTTGGGAGGTCTTACAAAACAAGGGATGGCAAGGTCCTGGACAATGCGCTTTCTACAAGGCAGTGGAGGAGACAAACCTCCACATGTTCTTCAAATGCCAAGTGACTCTACAGATATGGTATGATCTTGCCTTACTCCTGGATTTTCCTCACATTGTTTTTAATTCTGTACAGGAAGGCATTGCATGGTGGGACTCTCAATCTGTCTCCAGGCGCACATTGTTTCTCATAGCCTGCTGGAACATCTGGACTTGGCGAAATGATTCTATTTTTTCCAGCAAAAGGAAGCCAGTAACCTCCATTCTTCTCGGCGTCACGTCCCTCATGGACACTCTGGGGATATAGCTCCCCTCTATACTACTTGCTCTGCTGCACTACGTTCGTGCACGGGCCTCTTGATTTAAATGATCTTTAAACACAGGCCTGTCATACACTGGCATTTTCTGTAATCATCTATTTGTTCCACTACAAATCACTGATCCCATCTGCATTTTGGATCACATAACAAGCTTCATACAGACCATATGATCTATCTTAGAAGGCACGCCGATGGATGCTCCGTTTCTCTGCTTTACATCATAGCTCATGGTTTTCTCCAAAAAACCAAATATTATGTACAGCGCACACACCATATATAAAAAATCTGATTTTTCGTTTGAAAAAAAAATAGAATAAGATCCCAATTCAACAATTTTGCAAATAAACTATAAAAATGCAACTTATAAGATTGCTACGAATATTGATACGACATGAATAGGAGGACTGGACCCTTCACCAATAGAGCCAATACGATTTACCTCCTGCATGTCCAATATATTCATCCCCATGTTGTTGATTCTAATTTTGTAAATTGGTAGTTCAACAAAAAAATACGAGTGTTTATTTTACCGTAATGTCTCTTCAAGCATTTGGAATATGGATGGACCTCTCACATAAGGTCCCATGCAACATTTGTCTGAAATGAATTACTCAAGCCGGTTTTCTTTGGGACAAAACACACGACGCTTGGGGTGGTTAGTAAGCCTAAAGTTCCATGGAATTTCACACTGCAATTTTCCTTTCAATAAATAAAAATAGATTTTTATTGGGAGCACACCAAATAGAATACAACTGATAAGTGGAGGCAAAGAGATACTTATGAGTCCCATATTCCCACCATAATGCTCGATTCAATGTATGCTCTACCTTCTAGGATCCATTTTCTCATCTTGGTCAACTGTTCCAACGGGAAACATATTTGTATATATGAACTCAGTAGTGAAAATTTAGGGAGTGTAGAATTAGGGAGGCAACACTAACATGTCTACTCCTTTGCATTCATACATAGATAATGATGCATCAATCATGGGTTCTCAATGAGAGCAGTTTTGTGTAAGGGAACCAAAATTTAATTTTCAAAAAGAACCATCTAGATTTTTTTAAGTGTGGTAATGTATTTAAAGAAACATGAAATACCAAGCTACTTCTAAACACTAAAAAGTGAGCTTTTACAAAATCATTTTCCTTAATTCAATTAGTTTCCATGACCAGGAAGCCTGCGGCTTTCCTTACTTTCTTCAGAAAATACAATTGAAAGTTGTCGCTCCACATTGGCAAGGCTTATCCTTTTAGATAGTCCTTAATACATTTGATTTTTTTGACGTTATTCGTTTTCCCAGTGTGTGAGTGGATAACGTCCATATACCCATAACCCAGTAAATCAGCTTTTGGAATCAAATGCTCGTAGATTAATTTTATGGGGTTGAACTCTCCTATATGTTTCCCAAAATCGTAGATATGGTCGAATGTATCCGGATCCCATATGGGTAATAATCATCTCGAATTCTCGCTTTTTTTTGGGAACTAGTAGATAACCATTATCCATGAATAGCCTTCAGCTAATAGTTTGACAAAAGTCTTATGGATTACCATTTTCAACCTCGACAACGGTATGTCTGGTTGTTGGGCACAACCTTCTCCTGTTTTCGTATGCCCGACGCAATCATTGTACACAAGTCTATAACATTAATCATGTGTCTGGTATGGAAACCTACTTGGAGTAGGTACAGAGGAAGGGAGCTAAGAAGTGATTCAAGGATAAGTATTAGTGTTTTATTTTAGTTTTGTATGCATGTGATTATGAGTGTGATCTATGAGGATAACATGTGATCCATAATTTATGGGCACATATGATTTTGAATGTTATGTGTGAGTTAACCTAATATGATATTTTCTACATATTGACATGGAAAATGT
This sequence comes from Pinus taeda, assembly GCA_000404065.3. Classification (NCBI taxonomy): domain Eukaryota; kingdom Viridiplantae; phylum Streptophyta; class Pinopsida; order Pinales; family Pinaceae; genus Pinus; species Pinus taeda. Next base: position 53,757 of record APFE030609239.1, on the reverse strand, counting down.
ACTAGTTGACTTGTTGTATGCAGGAAACTATGGGAAAGAAGTTCTTGGCAAAAACACAAAGGCTTGGAAGAATGAAGGGGAATAACATACATTTCTTCAAACATAATAAATGGTTGGAAATATAAGTAGTAGCTACTCAAATAACAGTAATGTATATCAAATTATGATATTAATTGCGGTAAAAATAGTTAAGTTTTGCATCCAAAATCTCTCGTAAAATTGATTGAAACCAATGTTACATATAGCAATGGAAGGAGATGTGTTGGGAAAACTCCTTTGTAACTGATATATTTCTATCAGAAGATCTACATCACGTGGCAAAGCCATGGGAGCATGTAAATTCATAAACAACTAGCTATGAGCAAGGAATATAACATTATAAGATCCAGTAATACACGAAGGACGGTGTAAATTTAAGGGCGTGAATATGTAACACCCCTCCATTGTGTGTAAAACTTTGTAAAATAAAGAAACACTTTATGAAATAAATAAAATGATGAATCACTTAGAAAAGCGAGACACTGAGGGATGAGATTCTTTCCAAATGCCATTGGTGAATGGAAAGGGATAATTCTTTAATAATAAAGCTTCTAGATTCAATTCTAGATAAGCTTGATGGATTGGAGATAAATATCCATTGAGAGAAACATAAAAGCTTTACTAGAGAAGAAGGAAAGATTTTAGGAGGAAAATCCTCGTGGGAGTGGGACAGAAAGGCGAGCTTTTCTCGGAAGAGCCTAGGGAAATAGATAAAAATATCCATAAAAGTGAAACGCAGCTAATGGAAACCATATCATAAAATTGGGTATTAAATACCCATTACATAGATCAAAGCTGGGAAGTTGATCCATGGCAAGAGCTCTCGGCTCGGGGGTGAACTGTAAGAGTGAGGTCTAGGTTGGGTGGTAGTGCTCATTTTTCCAAGTGACTTTCTCTCTTCTACTCTGGTTTTGATTCAATGGCAAGGGATACTTTGTATGTTGGCTCCTTACACTTCTTATTGTCAAATATTATGGTTATGATATGATGGAGTTGCATGTCTTATCTTTTCTTATGAGATGTCTGAATAATTATGCATGAGACAACTATGTATGATCAATGATTTTGGTTTAATATTTGAAACTAGCTTGTGTTTCACTTTATCTTAGCTACGCATTATGCACCATAGGATGAATTATGTGAGAGTTACTTTCGAGTATGAACATGTTAAATGGCAAAGCTAGTTACAATGTATTGATGACATTATCTCCATTAATGTTTGTCTTCAATCCTCAAAGGAGGGAAACTCGAATCTGGGATCTTGAAGTATCATGATTGATTCTTCCTCTATGATGTGATGTATGCATGGGTACAATTGTATGTGTTACCTTTGTTAGGAGCCGATTATATAAGAAATCATGTGAAAACTACTACATCTAAATTTATTTCAAGTTAAATTTAGTGAAGAAACACAATATTTGGATCTTACTACTATGTAAAGGAGGGATCTGTCAATAGTATGTGGTTTCTAATATGGTGTCAAAGAGGTATGATACTCATGAGAGGGATATTTAAAACTTTTCCAACTAGCAACTCCCAAAATATGAACTTGACATGCAACCACACACTCAATCATACTTATTCCACTTTACTCAAAATACAATTTAACTCACTCTCTAAATTTAACCCACATCTTCATGTGGAAATAATTAGATATTTTAACAAATTACTCCTTAAATTTTAAAATTAACAAAAACATTGGACAAAAACTAATAGAACTAGTAACTGAACAAGGGTAACCAGAAACATAGATATTTACAGGACAACATTTTCTTTGGAATAAACCCCACAACGAAAGGGGTAATACATGTAAGTTCAATATTAATCTTGCATAAAGCAAACACAAATTGTGGACGTGTGGAAAGTAATAACTCGACGTAAATGAGAGCCAGGACATACCACCAGGACTTTTAAAAGATTACCAAATAAGCTGAATGACGACGTGACGTTACGTGTTCAAAGTTTCAAACTCTCTAAAATATAAGATGACCTCGATAACCCACAAAATTATTGAACAGAACTCTTAAAAAGAATTGAAAGTTGAAACAAATTCTAAACCCCTCAGTAGTACCTGAAGGTATTTCCTCGCCACATCGAATTTAGGACGCTACACAAAATGCGAGAATGGTGTGTTAGAAATAACCCTAACCAAATGATTATCGAGATATAAACCAATCAGTCCAAAGAAACCAAAGAACGATACCGTATATGCAGAACAGGAAACCAATCAGGTTGGGAATTTCTGGTAATTCCAAACAAAATGAACATAGAGTAATTCTCTATTTCTTTACACAGCGGAAACTAAAATTGTTTGGGAGAACAAAGTTTGACACATGCACACAAAAGTTTTGTATTCATTAATAAAACAACTGATGTTAAAAACTTCTTCCGCTCACATAGGGATTACAACAAGAATGCTTCAGTTCCACAGAAACAAGAATTATTGTGTGTCTCCATAAAATTTTACACTGTTGTGTGTAAAAATTTCTTTATATTCACTGTTGTAAAAAAATGGTCTTCTCATTTCATTCACACTGCTGCATATTTCATTTCAACAAAAAAAAACCTTCTTTGCACTGTTGTGCATTACAAAGAGAAAATTACATTTACACTGTTGTGTATTTTTCACATACGACGCTGCTGCGTTCTTCACTCACCTCTCCAAAAAGAGAACAACACATAACAATTCATATTAACTATACCATACCCCCGTGAACAATAAAAAACAATAAAATTAAAATCTTACCAACATTTACCAACCCACAGTAAATTACATTTACTGTTTTACTCACAAAACTGGTTGTAAATGAAGCTTCTAATTCACGTCAAGTCCATATGGTGCAGGTCTGTACAAAACCGTTGACTTCAATCAGACGACTGAGATCGATTGGAATAAGGTGAAATGTATGATTTATGATTTGGATCGCATCGCCGAATCGCAATCTACGGAAGAGAAAAATGGAACACTATCATCTCGGTGTGATTTGTAATTTGCGATCGGATCACATCGCAACATCGCAATCACAGAAGACACAGGTCGTAACAGAGGCGGCGGGGCATAAACACGATTTGCGATATGCGATAAGATCACATCGCAAAGGTAAAACTGTTTGCAGTCGCTGTCGTTGCACGACAGTTGAAATTGGCATTTCAACACTCCCCTTTAATTTCAACTGCTGGGTTATCAGTCATACCTAGACATTTCCTCAAAAATTCAAAACTTTTTTGTTCTAATGGCTTGGTCAGAATGCCTGCAACCTCCTCTTGAGTCCTGCGATGTTTTAAAACAATTTCTCCATTGTTTACCAATTCCCTGATGTAATGAAACTTTGTGTCAATGTGTTTTGTTCTCTTATGAAGCACGAAATTCTTGGATAACGCAATAGCTGAGCTATTGTCACAAAAAATCACAGTTCCTATTGTTTGCTCTTGGCCTAAGCTCCTTAACATCTTTCTCATCCAAACTACTTGACATGCTGTTATTGTAGCTGCCACGTATTCTGCCTCTATTGTAGACAACGCTACAATATGTTGTTTTTTAGAAGCCCATGAAATAGCTCCTGAACCCATGTGAAAAACATAACCGGATGTGCTTTTCTGATCATCTACACTTCCAGCCCAATCACTATTAGTGTATCCAATTAAATCTGAACATTCTGAAGCTATATATAAAATGCCAAACCTTTTAGTACCTTTAACATACCTCAGAATCCTTTTTGCTACCTGCCAATGTGCTTCTTTTGGCCTCTCCATGAATCTGGAAATTAAACTAACATCATGCATTATATCCGGCCTAATTGCAGTCAAATACATGAGGCTCCCAACTATGCTCTTGCACAAACTAGGATCAAAATCCTTGCTGCTGTCCTCTTTGCAGAGTTTTAATCCCATCATTGTGGGAGTGATTGTTGCCTTGCTTTCATGCATATTAAATCTTTCCAACACTTCATTAACATATTTCGCTTGTGAGATAAAAATCACATTTCCATTTTGTTCTACTTCTATTCCTAAGAAGTATCTCAGCAAACCCATGTCAGTCATTTCAAATTCTTCTTTCATGACTGTTTTGAAATTTTCAATAAGGTATTCATCATTACCTATGAAAATAACATCATCAAGAGGGTCGCACTGAGGAGGAGATCGCGGCTGAGGTTAACTGGCTGCAGGATCCAGGAACCCCAGCCAAAAGGGCTACACAGTATGTGCGCACAAGAGCGGAAAGCTGGCGGACCAAAACTCTGATTGCCAAAGCGTTCGAAGCCATGGAAAAGGAGAAGGCCAAGATCATCACTGATGTGAACCTGACGGAAGCGCAAATGGCTAAAATCCTGGATTACAACAATTCTCTGGACGTTCGCATCACCAGAGTCCAGGATGCTATTCAAGTCGTAAACCGCAAGCTCACTCTTCTCTGCAGACTGTTGAAAGACACCATCAACCAGGGCTCTACTCAGACCTCGAACGCAAATGCTTCGGAGCAGGACGACAACATCCTCAGGGACATGCAAGCAAGCGCTGATGCCCATGCTACTCAAATGGGCCTCGATACAATCAGTTTGCTGGGCAAGCATATCTAATCTCGGCCTCTGCCTCTGTCCTCTGTTTTTTGTCTTCTGGTCTTTTTGGCTATCTCTGGTTTTCTCTATAACACAGTCTCGGCCTTCTATGTAACAACCCTCTGGGTCTTTGGGAATAAGTCTGGTCACTGCCGCCCTGCGTGGTGTGCCTTAGGTAGGTCAGTTTGCTCAGCACTGTTAGTGAATCTTTCACAGATGTCCATCTGCATTAGCAGAAATTTTGTACTTTATCTTGTTATATAATATAACTATCTGATTTACACAAAAAAAAAATCATCAACATATAACACAACAATTAGTATTTTACCATCCTTTTCTTTGATGTAGACAGTGGGTTCGCCCTCACACTTTTCAAATCCATTTTTCAGTAGATAGGAGTCTATCCTACTTTGCGATGCTCTTTGTGCTTGCTTCAGCCCATAAAGAGATTTCTTCAATTTGCACACATTGTGCTCTTGGCCTTTCTCTTCATAGCCTGGAGATTGTTCAATGTAAACCTCTTCCATTAAGACTCCATTTAGGAAGGCTGACTTCACGTCCATTTGGTAAACTTTCCACTTGTTTTTTGCCGCTATGGAGAGCACTGCTCTCACGGTTTCCATACTAGCAACTGGTGCGAAAGTTTCCTCATAGTCTCTCCCATACTACTGCTTATATCCCTTGACAACAAGCCTTGCCTTATGTATTTCTATTTTTCCTTCAGCATTACTCTTGGTCTTATAAATCCATTTAACTCCAATGACTTCTTTTCCTTTTGGTAGTTCAACTAAATTCCATGTCTTGTTTCTTTCTATGGCATTGATCTTCTCATCCATAGCTTCTATCCATTTCCTATCTTTAATTGCATATTCGAAATGAACAGGATCATCAACATGGCAATATAAAGCAAACAAAGAATTCATACCTCCATCATAAATGTCACTTAAATTTCTGAACTTCTTACCTCTTTCATTTGGTGTACAAGTGCTTGAAGACACACTTGAATTTCCTCTTTGTTGTGTGCTTGGAGAAACACTTTCATTTCTTCTCAAGGGTGTCTCTTGCTGCCCTTGTGTTGGCACTGCTATTTAGGGATGTATTTCAGCCATCTCCTCATCATCTTCATCATGTGACAAAGAGTTTTTAACATTCATTGTTTTCTCTATGCTTCCATCCCAAGCTTCCTCCTCAATGAACTGAACATCTCTACTCACAAAAAACTTCTTGGTGGATGGGTGATATAATCTATAAGCTTTGGATTTCTCACAGTATCCAATGAAAATACATTTCTCCCATTTGTTGTCCAACTTCTTCCTTAGCTGATCTGGAATGTGTTCATAAGCCACACATCCAAAAACATTCATGTGGGTGACTCCTTGCTTTCTCCCACTCCATACTTCTTCCGACACTCTGTTCATGAATGCTTTTGTAGGGCATCTATTCAAAATATACACTACACAATGTATAGCTTCAGCGCAATAATAATTTGGAAAATGCTTTTCCTTTAACATACTCCTTGCCATATCCATGATTGTCCTATTCCTCCTTTCGACAACACCATTTTGCTGCGGAGTGTACCTTGTGGTAAATTGTTTATGAATTCCATTTTCTATACAAAAACGTAGGAATTCTTTGGAGATATACTCACCTCCTCTATCAGTTCTTAGAACTTTGATATGCAGCTCTCTTTGGTTTTCTACAAGTGGTTTGAAATTGCGAATTTTTTCAAACACTTCACTTTTGTGCTTAAAAAAATATACCCAAGTTTTTCTGGTAAAATAATCAATAAATGTTAGAATATAGAGGCTACCTGTAAGTGATGGAGTGTGCATCGGTACACATAAATCTGAGTGGACAATCTTTAAGGGTGCTTTTTCCCTTATGCTTTTCCCTGATGGAAAACTTTCTCTGTGTTGTTTCCCCAAGAATCCAACCTTTACAAAGGTTGCCCTGTTTCTCTATCAATGGTAATCCTCTTACCATTCATTTTCTACTCAACAAGTTAAGACCTCCAAAATTGAGATGTCCAAATCTCAAGTGCTACAACCAATTTTCATCCTTTGGTTTTCTTTGGAAAGCCTCTTGTGTAATTGCTGCAATTTCTACCCCATCTTTCAAAACTACTTTTATCATGAGAGGGAACATCATGTTCCTTGTCATATTCACTTCAAAAATACATCGGTTGTTGGGTTTTCTATCCATGATGACGCACACATCATTCTCAAAGAAAACATTGTACCCCTTTTGAACAAGTTGTCCAATACTCAAGAGCTTACACTTCATTCATGGAACATAATAGACATCTGCTATCATTTTCTTTTCACCTTTCTTTGTTAAGATATTTACCTCTCCTTTTCCCATAATAGAAACTTTACTATCAGTCCTAAGTGTGACTTGTGACTTCACACTCTCATCTAACTTAGAAAACAGGGTTATGTGTGACTTGTGACTTCACACTCTCATCTAACTTAGAAAACAGGGTTATGTTCCCTGTCATATGGTTACTGCAACCGAAGTCTAGAAACCATATATCATCACTCTTTGTTTAAGCTATATTACAGATTAACAACAAAATATCTTGGCTGATATTTTCTCTAGTGATATTTGCACTGTTTCTATTACTCATATCATGTTGCTTCTTCCTACATTCATTTGCATAATGCCCATATTTTTTACAATAATAACATTGAACATTGGATTTTTCATACCTTTGTCCTTGAGTATGATGATGTCCACTTTGTTGGTTGCTCCCTTGGCCTTGTTTCTGATTTGGATTGGTGCCTCTTCCTTGAGTATTTTCTAGATTGTTTCTTCCACCTTTGTTTTGGCTTTTGCCTCTTCCTCTTCCAAAAGACATCTTGGTCTTAAATGCATGTTCTAGAGATGAGTTTTCATTTTTATTCAATCTCTACTCATGTGTTATCAGTGATGCATGTAGTTCATCAACTAAGAAATTTGTGAGATCTTTGGTCTCTCCTATGGTGGTGACAATCACATTGAACTTTAAGGGTAGGACCCTCAATAGTTTCTCCACAGTCCTCCTTTCTTCAAGAAGCTCTCCATGAGACCTTATCTGTGTGACTAGGCCAATCACATGTGTGAAGAATGAGTCAATATTATCTCACTCCTTCATGCATAGATTCTCAAAATCTCTTCCGAGTAACTCTAGTTTTGTGTCTTCACTTTCTCCACGCCTTGATAGGTTGTCTCGAGAGTTTGCCATACTTCTTTGGATGTCTTGGCTACTGCTATCCTTGGAAACACACTCTCATGCACTCATTGATATAAGATATAAGAAGAGGAGGGCTTTAGAATCATTCTTCTTATAGCTCTTCAACAGATCTTTTTTTTTCCTTAGTTAAATTATTAAACTCAAAACCATCTTCAACAAATTCCCATAAATCTTGTAGGTCTCTCATGGTTATTGCCCAATAGTCATAGTTTTTCCCATTAAAAATGGAACACTATCATATGGGTGCGATTTGCAAAAATAGCAATCGCTTGCAAACATAGCAATCGCAGAAGACATACGTAAGAAGACACACGTGGTAATGGAGTCAGCAAGGCATAAACCTGTCAACATACGTCAGAAGACACACGTGGTAATGGAGGCAGCAAGGCATAAACGTGTCATTCCACCTCAGTTGAAATTAACATTTCAACAAATCAGTCCAAAGAATGTGCAAAATTCTTGAGGAAAAGCCGAACTTACAAGAAGTGGTCTACATGCATGCCTCGGAATGTCGGGTGGCGGAGCCTCCCCAAACAGTCTCACCGTTTCAAATGACTGGGAAACCGCGGAGAAAACCGGGTAGTTTCTCATTATAGCGTAGAAGAGCGGCTGAACCGTGGGAACGAAACCCTATCCAATAGACCGTAATGCCGCCTCGTCCTGCTTTCTTGAAGCTAAAAACAAATATCTCAGAATATTTAAACTTTGAGAGGCATCTCAATAAATAAACCTTTAATGAAATTTTGTCATCATAAAACTTGATTTTACGTACTTCACAAAGTCAATGAAGAGAATAGCAAGAATGAACCAAATGGAGGCTATTCTCTGGAAATAGCCTTTTACTAGCCTTTAGGAGAATGACCCCTCTACGCCTACTGTGAAATATTGGAGAAATGGAGTTTATTGATTGGAAATAGCCTTTTCGTAGCCTTTACGAGAATGATCCCTCTACGCCTACTGCGAAATATAGTGCAGTTGTTACGAGAGGCACTTGAAACGAATCGAAATGATTGATAACAGCGGGCTAAACCAGGATATTTAAATTTAATGTGCTATTCTTGGTTTGAAACTAAAACCTCTTCAAATACTTTTCATCATTAGTTAGATAGTGTGTATGGGATTAAAAATATATTCATTACTTTATTAAAAAAAAATCTTATATTACATCTATATGTTAAAATAAATAATTATTATTAGCTTTTAAGAGAATTTATTATAATTCAATTGCCAAGTTATTAATGAGGACAATTATCTCTGGTTGCTAACTGCTAATGCAAGCTTACTGGTCAATGGGACTGGATAATGAGGACAAAAATATGTAGCTGTTAACAGTTAATGCAAAACCAAGCCACACCACCCAACCTAGTAACTCATAAAAAACAGACTTTCACTAGTGCTACATGGCTCTTGGTCTTGGGCAGTTAACCTATTTTCTTAAAGAAGAAACCCAACTCTTGACAAAAAATCTTATGCACTAAAAACTATAAATAATACTATATTTTATTTTACTTATAATATTTTAGATAAAAATAATATAATTTATTATTTTATTATACTTTTAACTCATGCAGTATTAGTTTATGTATATAATATAATGAATAGCAGTAACCTTCCTACTTTTGAAATGACTTGCTTGTCCTTAAATTATAATTTTTTAAACAATTTTTTCTTTATTAATAAACAGCTCTATTCCTTATAATTAAAACAAATAAGTTATTTATTTTAATCAAGAAATTTAATAGAAAAAATTAATGTATCAGGTCATTTAATGCACTATGGCAAATTGATTAGCCTTTACTGCAAAAATATACAAACCCACCAACTACTGGGATAAAAAAACTTCAAGAAACTTAATTTCTATCGAGTAAAAATTCTTCAAACTTTCACCTCTTGATCAACCGAAAATAAAGTAACTCCGCACGCGCGGCATCGTGTACGTCTCCGCTCTATATATAACTACCCTTCGATTTCTTTATTACAACACTTTTCGAGTTGCATTTGAAACGAAGCCGCTCAGTAACGATACTACGAGAATCTTCCAACGATCGGAGATGCCCAACAACGATACTACGCGAGTCCTCTAACTTGGTGTCGATCGTTCTATCCAGCAAGCGCTCTGAATTTTCAATCTAGGAAGGTTGGTAAGCAGCCTAAATATTTTTTCGATTGTTGTCGAATAAGCTCTTGTTATTTAGGATCCCACTATCTGTCAGCACTCTCTATTTCAGCCGTCCCTTAATTTTCGCTTTAGGGTTTTGGTATACTGTACCTTAATAGTCTCACGTTGAAATCTTGTACGTTAATCGCAACCGTTCAAACCATGTGCACATCTATGTGGGTTGGCGTTATATGCCATTGATGTGTGATTAAGGGTGTCGAGATTTTTCTGAGATTGCATTTGGGATTTGGGGTACTGGAAATGAAGCCTTTATTCCTAGACTTTTGTGAAGGTTTCCGGTAATCGCATAATTGTTTTCGTTTATTATATGATATTCTTTCAAGATACCTCGAAATGAAACATTAGATGAAGTCATGCAATATTCTTATGTTTTCTCCTCTTATAAGTGTTCTTTGGTATGTGCATTAAATGGATAGGTTGTCCTTGATGTCATATTTTTTTTTAACTTCCATGTGAGCTCTTGGATGAATATCAGAGATGAAGCAGTAACCGAACTCTACCAACATAAGGTTTTGAAGTTGTCTCGACCTGCAATAACTGGTAACATATATTCTTTAAGATCTTGCAGTAGGGAAGTCCAATTTATGGGTTCATTATTAATTACTTTGGTTTTATTATTCCAGCAACTTTAGACCTTAAGAGATTCATTTTCTATTATTTTACTGCTGCTTGTGAATATTAACGGCAAGCGAACAAAACAAGTCTTCCCCTGAAGATATATTTAAGAAATAAGAGATCCTTATATTCTGTTTTGCATGCTTTAACAGATCTCTGCTCCTCGCTGACCTATCTTTCAGCAGTGCGTTCTACATAAACCAGAAATATTTGAGCTATAAGAATGGAAGACCCAAATATGTATATCGATATTGATGATAATGCACCAGAGTCTGAAAAACCATTATCTCAAACTACTTCGGCCGGCGAGTTTCAAGAGCACAAGAGGGCCGAAGTGGACCGGGCAGCAAAGATGCCCAAAGCATCAAAAAAGAGGCGGAAGACTGTGAATTCTGAAAAGAAACGTTACAGCACCAGGTCTCGACCAGAGCACTCATCGTCCACTAAATCATCCGATCCGGATCGAGCCTTGAGGCGTAGGTGCAGGACTCTAAAGAAAGAATGCTCCTCTCTGAATAATTCGGTAACACAGCTGAGAAAGGTCTGCGAAAAGTTGGAATCGGAAAACAGCGCAATTTTGGGCAAGCTTATCGCATTAGGGAGTTCGGGTGAAGATCCAGACTCCCACACTTCCACTTCAGATATTTAATCAGAATATCACAATTTGTGATTTAATGTCCATCGCTAAATGGAGCTTTGTCAGATAAACCCATACGGTTATTTTTTCAGATTACAACTATGGCTATTACAACTATGGCTATTAACATAGTGAAACCCTATGGGCGTTTGATATCATTGTTTTTTAAACATAATGGTCTTACTTTATCGTTCTACCATGGATTTTTTTTTGTTTATGCGCTGTGTAAATCTATTTATTTTTGTATCGACTTCGTTTCACTGTCCTAAACAATTCGGACACAATTTTTTTTGTGTAACATTTTATATTATTAACATTATAAATACATTATTTAACCTATTAAAAAACGATTATATAAAAAAAAATTAATTGTCGACTTTCTATTTCACATACTTTTATAATTCTTCATTTTATCTAACCATTTTCATTTTATTTTCATTTTCAGATAAATCATTCCATGTGTCGAATTGAAGGAATTGATAAATCCATCAAATTTTGTAATGAAAGAATAGATTGTCCACGGCTTTCAATGTATCTTGATATTAAATTATGTATTGTAAATAAATATGATTAACTATGTGTTGTAAGGGAATACATATTTAAAATTTAAATTCTCACAATAACACAAATTGTGATGAAGATGTCACTGGTCCAAAAAGAAAATGGTTAAATAAAATGACGAATTATAAAAAGCTGTGAAATAGAAATTTCAGAATTAATTTTTTATTTCTATAATAGTCTTTTAATAAGTTACAAATTTATTTATAATCCTAATATATCAAATATTATTAAAAATATTTTTCAGAACTATTATTTCTCAATGAAAACAATTATAATTTTTGATTTTTTCTTTGTTACAATGGGTACTATTTATAATATATATATTTTTTATTTGATGTATTTGCAATATATTGTATGTAAAATATGGGTGTTGTTTAGTCTCTTAAAATTTAAATTGCAAGACAATTTCTGAAATTATAGTGATTTTGATGTTTATTTTTAATGCTTACTAATATGAAAAATAAAATTTCAAAAATATTTGTTTTTATTTTAATAGAAAGTTATTATGAAATATAGTTGGTTAATTATATGTATTAATGTTTAGCTTTGATGTGAGTCTATATTGTTAGAATATTTGTATTTTAAGGAGTTATTATTTTTTTCCTAGTAGCTAAATCTATTTTGAAGGACATGTTTTTTACTATATAGGTTATATTCCCAAGATTTTTTTTCATGGCTTTTTATTTCAATTTATTGAGAGCTTCTCACACAATGTATTTCTTCTTATTACCAAAATGAGGCATCTAAAACCCAAGTAGCTTAGCCAACTAGCTAGTTGAAACACATGGTAATGCATTTCATTGAACAACACATTATAAAAACTTATTATCAATAGCCATGAATGATGTATTATGGAGTAGTCTAATTAGTCAACATTTAACTCTACATCATTATTTTCTAAAAATTAGTGTAAAATAAAAAATTGTAAGTAAGAAAAGTGATATTTTCTTAAGGAAGTAGAGAACTACATGTTAAAAAAATGATATACTTAAGTTACAAACCCATAATAATGCCCATGGAGAGTAAAATTGGACGAAGGGGAAACCAGAAGGCCCATACATGAACGCAAAGGGGACACTAAAAGGTCCATGCATGAAGGCATGAGGCCAAAGACACTTTGTCCATGGACGGTGCCATAGGGAGTAAATAAAAAACTGGTGACCAAAACACAAAAATTCCTGTAATGTTTAGCCTCATACTTATTCATAAAGCTGATAAGAAAGATAAAAATGATAATTCCAACCACTCGGTTTCCTTTAGAGTTTGACATCTTCGTTTCCTTATTGTTCCTCAACTAAACTAGTATCTCTCTGCATTTCTCCTCCTAGATGATGTACCCAAACAAGCTTGATTCTTTCTATTCCTGATCCTTCTCAGCTCCCTCGGTGTCACGCCCCCAACTCTTTTTTCTTAAGTTGACCGGGTGCGGCACCGCCTAAACGACTCACATTTCCATGGTTGAGCATTTTACGAACTACGCCTTCACTTTATTAAATCTTCGTTTATTAAATTATAATGTTCGGAATAATCATTATAATAGCATGATAAACATAAATCCAAGAACAACTGAATGCATATAATAAAACTCTTTTTATTATATAGTTGAGATTTTACAATGACCGAGAGTCTACGCTCAACCGGCGTTTTACACCAAGGTGGGCGTCCACCCGTGCAAGAGCGCACGACGGTCTGCCCGACCTACCCAAGTATACAACAACAAACGCAATACCAAACGGGTGGGCGCGCCCGGCACGACCCGCGCTCGTTCACAACTCCACGTTCACCGTTTCAACCGTGCCAACATTCGGTGGGCGGGCACCCGTGCGCACCGCCATCCAACCTCACACCTCCACAACGTGCCAACGTTCGGGCGGGCACCTCCGTGCAGTCCACCGCCCGACTGCCAACCTTGTGCCTGTGTCGTTCCGCCTGACCGGCGGGCGCATCACCCAACTCGCTGCACAACCGTCGCACAACACAAGACTGCGTTGTTGGACTACGCCACCGCTCGTTGTATGATACTTCGCCGTTCGGTTGATGGATGCTCAAATGCCACCTCCGCTCACCATGTATATAACCTCTGCATGAGGTGCGACCTCCCATGGCCAACTCCACAAATATAACATGGAAGCCCCTTCGTGTAAGTGCGTTGGGGCGTAGGCTCGCCCACGCCACCGCCAAACTCCCATCGGCCTGTGCGTTTCTCCAACTTGCCAACGCTCCATATATATCCGCGGTCGCCCTCCCATAACATGCATGCACATCACACTGTGGGAACGTCGCGTTCCATACTTAGTCGATATTTCGCTCAGTGAGGGGTGCACACCCATGCTGAAACACCAGGGCACTACATCCTCCCGCACTGGAAAACATTGTCACCCTCGACAATCCTACACAGCTAAGTACTCTTCGTTTGAACCTCGCAATCTTCCTCTTCCATCTCCATAGTGAGTCCTCTGATTCCCAGCTTTCTTCTTCTGGTGCTCCCTTCCATCTGACAAGGTACTCCCATTTCTGGTGGCAACCAAGACCTATAGTCCAATAACTCAGTACCTTCTCCAATTCCAAACCTCGTTGTCCACTATTCCGGCTGGTCCTCTCGGCGGTTCAGCTCTCTCTGGATGGTCTGAATCAAGCCTGCATCTTTTCAACTAACTCACATGAAAAACTGGATGTTTCATGTGCATATGGTGCGGAAGCTCCAACTTATAAGCAACCTCCCCCACTCATTTCTCCACATGAAATGATCCCTTGTACTTTCGTTGCAGTTTGGCAGTAGTCCCCTTAGCTGGCTGAAACTGCTCTCCGGTAATCCTGAGAAACACCATATCTCCCACACTGAACTGCACATCTCGTCTTCCTCAATCAGCAAACTTCTTCATTCTCCTTGCAACCTCGTGCAAGCGTAACCGTGCAAACTCCAAGGTCTCCTCCCAAGCCTTCATGAATTCCTTCGCATGAGGACTCCTCATCCGACCTGTAGTCTCAACGGTATGCAGAGCAACCGACATCTGTCCATTCACCAACTCAAATGGACTGTACCTCGTCGTAGATCTCTTTTGAATATTGTAGCTAAACTGAGCAATATCCAAGAGTTCAGGCCAATTCTTCTCATCAGCCGTGACATAATGTCTCAAGTAGTCCTCCAGCAGTGCGTTGATACGCTCGGTCTGTCCATCTGTCTGCGGATGGTAGCTCGAACTCATCAGCAACTCTGTCCCAACTATCTTGAACAATTTTGTCCAAAACCTCCCTGTAAATCGTGTATCTCTGTCACACACGATACTCAACGGCATGCCCCAATACTTCACCACGTTCTTGAAGAACAGCTCGGTAGTATGCTCAGCTCCACATGGTACCTTCGTCGGAACGAAGACAGCATACTTGGAAAAATGATCAACAATGACCATAATCCCATTATACCCCTGAACCTGCGGTAGTGAGACAATGAAGTCCATAGAGACACTCATCCATGACCTCTATGGAATAGGTAAAGGCTGCAACAGTCCTCCCTGCCTCTGATTGTCCGATTTGTCCTGCTGACAAATGATGCATGTGTGCACATACTCCTCCATTTCCTCCCTCCTCTTCTCCCAAAAGAACCCTCTCTCCAACAATGCCAAAGAACGACGCTTCCCTGGGTGGCCAGCCCATGGAGAATCGTGGCACTCCTTCAAGAGGTGCCTCCTAAAACCAGATGTCTTTGGAACATAGATTCGGCGCCCAAAGAACAAGTAACTGTCTCATAGAAAGAACCTGTGGGTCTTTCCCTCCTTTATCTGCTTCACTATATTCTGCGCCAAAGTATCAGTTTCCACGCTTTCCTTCAATTTGTTTTGCATCTCTTCCGACATCTGAATTCGACTCGTACTCCTTGCCGCCCGATCTTCTCCCTCCAATGGTGCAAGCTGTCCCTTTCTGCTAAGGGCATCTGCTAACGCATTGTGTTTACCCGGTCTATACTCAATATACATGTCGAACTCTACCAAGAAGTCTTTCCAACGAGCTTGCTTTGCAGAAAGCTTCGGTTGTGATGCAAAATAACTAGCTGCAACGTTGTCAGTCTTGACAACAAAAGGCTTCCCAATCAAGAAATGCCTCCATAGGTGAAGACAATGGATGATAGCAGTCATCTCCTTCTCATGGACCGGATACCTTCATTCTCTATCCTGCAACTTCCGACTCTCATAGGCCACCGAATGCCCATCCTGTATAAGAACCCCTCCTATGGCAAAATCTGAAGCATCTGTGTGCACCTCGAACGGTCTCCCGAAGTCACGCAACTTCAGTATCGGTGCTGTAACCATCCTTCTCTTCAACTCATCAAATGCCTTTTGACATTTCTCCATCCAACACCACTTCTTGTCCTTTTTCAGTAGGTGTGGCAGTGCCGATGTTACTTTGGAGTAACCTTCTACGAACTTTCGTTGGTAGTTAGTCATGCCCAAGAACACCCTCATATCATGGAAATTCTTTGGTTCAACCCAGTCTTCGATAGTCTTCACCCTGCTTGGCTCCATCCATATGTACCCCTGTCCAACGATGTGCCCAAGGAACGGTATCTCTGTCTGAGCAAACACACACTTAGACTTTTTCAAGAAGAACTGATTCTCCCTCAGTGCCTCAAAAACCATCGCCAAGTGTTTCTTATGATCCTCCATGTTATCACTGTAAACCACTATATCATCCAAGTATACCACCATGAACGAGTCCAAGTACGGTCGTAGGAAATCATTCATCAAAGTACAAAATGTCTCAGGAGCGTTGCATAACCCAAACGACATAACAAGGAACTCAAAACTGCCATACCTTGTTACGATTGCGGTCTTCTTCTCGTCTCCTTCGGCAATCTGCACCTGATAGTAACCATGTCCCAAGTCTAGCTTGGAAAACACTCGGGCCTTCACAAGCTTGTCGAAGCAATCTGCAGCCAATGGCAAAGGATACCTGTTTCTCACCGTCTGCTTGTTCAATGCACGGTAGTCACAGAACATCCTTAGCTCATTGCTATCCTTCTTTCGCTGGAATAATACTGGAGCTCCATATGGGGACCTTGAAGGTCTAATGAAACCTGCATCAACTAACTCCTTTAGTTGTCATTTTAATTCCTCCAACTCATGTCCAGACAACCGATAAGGTGCTTTAGCTGGGGGTTCCTTCCCTAGTTCAAGCTCAATAATGTGGTCCACTGCACGCCTTGGTGGAAGCTTCTTTGGAAGCTCATCAGGCATCAAATCTCCATATTCGGCAAGCACATTAGAAATCTCAGCTGAAATACGCGTCCCAACTTCATCACCGTGGACTCCTTTGAACATCACCGCATATGTCTCCATGTTTGATTCCTTCATGGCTCTCTCCAAACATAGTGCAGAAACATGCTGCGCATTGACCTCCCTCCTTTGCCTATGTGTGGGCAAAGTCCAAGTCCATGTTTGTCCAACCAGCACCACCTCATCATAGAAGGGGACAACAATAGCCTTGTTGCCCTTCAAGAAATCTTGTCCAAGTATTACGTCAAAGCCATTCATCTCCATCACCGTGAAGTCCAACTGAACCGTCCAATCTCCTTCTTGTGCCGTCACTTCGTGTGCCAAACCCGTCACCTTGGCCTTAGAGTTCACTGCCTTGACCTCCATGTTAAATGGAAGAATCATCAGTCCAATAGCTCTAGCCAACCGTGTTGTCATGAAGTTATGGGTGGCCCCTGTGTCCACAAGAGCTTGAGTGGTCTTCCCATGAACCACCAAGTCTACGAAACCCAGACTGTTCATCCATGATTTCTCCATAACCAGCATACATTTATGTTCTTGTCGTTTATCATTCAGCCTCTCCAACCCTGGATCAGCTTTGATACCACCTGTCATGAAGTGTAGGTGTGTATCAGCTTCATCATACACAGGCTTCACTCGTCGTGAACCTGCTCTGATACCACCTGTCATGCCCCCAACTCTTTTTTTCTTAAGTTGAGCGGGTGCGGCACCGCCTAAACGACTCACCGTTTCCATGGTTGAGCGTTTTACGAACTACGCCTTCACTTTATTAAATCTTCGTTTATTAAATTATAATGTGCGGAATAATCATTATAATAGCATGATAAACATAAATCCAAGAACAACCGAATGCATATAATAAAACTCTTTTTATTATATAGTTGAGATTTTAAAATGACCGGGAGTCTACGCTCGACCGGCATTTTACACCAAGGCGGTCACCCGCCCGTGCAAGAGTGCATGACAGTCTGCCCGACCTACCCAAGTATACAACAACAAACGCAATACCAAACGGGTGAGCGCGCCCCACATGACCCGCGCTCGTTCACAACTCCGCGTTCACCATTTCAACCGTGCCAACGTTCGGTGGGCGAGCGCCCATGCGCACCACCGCCCAACCTCACACCTCCACAACGTGCCAACGTTCGAGCGGGCGCCTCTGTGCGCTCCACCGCCTGACTGCCAACCTTGTGCCTGTGTCGTTCTGCCCGACCAGCGGGCGCATCACCCAGCTTGCTGCACAACTGTCGCACAACGCAAGACCGCGTTGTTGGACTATGGCACCGCTCGTTGTATGATACTTCGCCATTCGGTTGATGGATGCTCAAATGCCACCTTCGCTCGCCATGTATATACCCTCCGCATGAGGTGCGACCTCCCATCGCCGACTCCACAAATATAACATGGAAGCCCTTTCGTGTAAGTGCGTTGGGGCGTCGGCTCGCCCACACCACCGCCAAACTCTCATCGGCCTGTGCGTTTCTCCAACTCGCCAACGCTCCATATATATCCGCGGTCGCCCTCCCATAACACTGACGCACATTGCATTGTGGGAACGTCGCGCTCCATACGTAGTCGATATTTCGCTTGGTGAGGGGCGCACGCCCGTGCTGAAACACCAGGGAGATACACTCGGCCACCCGCCCTTATAACTGCATGTCATTGATCCTCATCCTCAGGAATATTAGTGAGATGAAGGAGAGGAGTGAGAGATAGAGCGATCGTGAGAAATGGAGGAGGACAGGGAGAGAAGGTCAAGAGGAAAGGAAAGGTCGAAGAGTTCAGGAAATTAATGCAAAAGTTGGTGAAATTTTCTCACTTGGCTATTGTCCTCTACAACATTTTGTGTTGTTACGTCTTTGGCTTGCTCTTGCTTCCACTGGTGCTTGACAAAAAAATATTTAAGGCATAATTCCATTGCTAAGGAACCTTCTTTCATCATCTTCTACAGATGGATGAAATAGTTTGTCGAATGACGGATATCGGGGTCAAAAATATCAGAGTTGTCATCAAATCCACGAGCGCGAGGGGGACACCAATGACCACGGAGACGGTAGCCTCACCTAAATCGAGCATGTTCACAAATCATTATTATATGGGGAGAATGAAGCGAGGAAAAATAAAATAACGAAGAGAATGATGGTGTCTTTTCAGGATGGGGTGTGAAAATAACATGGAGAATAATATAGTTGATTATGGAAAATGTCGAGTGAGGAATGGGGTAAACATCGTTAATGATTAAATGACAAATGAAAAATTGAATTGGTAATTATTTCAAGAGGAGTAAACATAGTTAGTGAATTGGTATTTTTTTTTAAGGTAAAAGAAAAATCACCAAATTTGGAAAAGTGGCCATGCTAGAATACTATTTTTTTTTAATCATATTTTTGGCATTTTAAAGTTTATTATGTATTAATTGAGAATATTTTATTTTGGATGTTAGTGATTTTCATGGTCATTTTTAAAAGTGTTGATGCATCAATGACCCTTCTTATTTAGTTTTTACACTTTAAATTTTATAATAAATTAATTGTGGATATTTTTTTAGATGTTGGTGATTTTCATATTAGTAATAAAAGATAATTT